>JAKSZT010036119.1:28214019-28384957 GCA_026826555.1 Tolypeutes matacus | reverse complement strand
CTAGGAATTCAGATTCCCTCATTTATTGTGTGATTATCCACCCATCGTGACCATGCCCCATCCCCCGATCCTTTGAATGATTTTGTATATCTTTCATGTATATTCGGATGAACCAATCCCCATGAAACACCCCCCAGACACCCCCCTCTTACCTCCTTTAATAATCCACCACCTACCACCAGGTCTTGAAGATGTTTTCCTACATTTTCCGCTAGAAGCTTTATGGTTTTTGCTTTTATATTTAGATTTTTGATCCATTTTGAGTTAATTTTTGTATAAGGTGTTAGATAGTGGTCCTCTTTCTTTATTTGGCCATGGATATCTGGTTTTCCCAGCACCATTTGTTGAATGGACTGTTCTGCCCAAGCTGGGTGGGTTTGACAGGCTTGAAAATCACTTGACCATAGATGTGAAAATCTGTTTCTGAACCATCAATTCGGTTCCATTTGTCTATGTGTCTTTCTTTATGCCAGTATCATGCTGTTTTTACCACTGTAGCTAGGTAATATAATTTAAAGTCCAGAAGTGAGAGTCCTCCAACTTCACTTTCCTTTTTTTTTTTTAAGACTTATTTTGTTTATTTCCAACACACCCCCTCATTGTTTGCACTCACTGTCTGCCTTCTGTGTCCATTTGCTGTGTGCTCCCTGTGTCTCTTGTCTTCCCTTTTGGAGGGACCAGGAACTGAACCTGGGACCTCCATGTGGGAGAGAGGCACTCAATCGCTTGAGCCACCTCAGCTCCCTGCTTTGTTGTGTCTCT
Source organism: Tolypeutes matacus (assembly GCA_026826555.1). NCBI lineage: Eukaryota > Metazoa > Chordata > Mammalia > Cingulata > Chlamyphoridae > Tolypeutes > Tolypeutes matacus. The sequence goes on along the minus strand of JAKSZT010036119.1, from coordinate 28,384,195 downwards.
CATTGTCTTTTCTCTTTGTGTCTTCTTGTTGCATCATCTTGTTGCATCAGCTCGCTGCACCTTCCCATCAAGCCAGCTCACTGTCTTCTCCAGGAGGCACTGGGAACTGAACCCAGGACCTCCCATGTGGTAGGCAAGAGCTCAATCACTTGAGCCACATCCATTTTTCTTACTTTTCCTTTTTAAGATGTTTCTAGCTATTCAGGATCCCTTACCCTTACAGATAAATTTGATAATTGTGTTTTCCATCTATTTTTAAAAATGCTGGTAGAATTTTTATTGGGATTGCATTGAATCTATATATCAATTTGGGTAGAATTCACATCTTAATGATATTTAGTCTTCCAATCTGTGATCATGGAATATTCTTCCAATTATTTAGGTCTTTATTGATTTCTTTTGCCAATGCATTGTATTTTCTGAATACAAGTGCTTTACATCCTTGTTTAAGTTTATTCCTAAATATTTGATTCTTTTAGTCACTATTGTAAATGGATTTTTTTTCCTGACTTCTTCCTCAGTTGCACATTATTAGTGTCTTTTTTTTTTTTAAGATTTATTTATTTACTTTATCCATTTTAACACCCCCCCTTCCCCATTTGCTGTTTTGTGTCCATTAGCCAGGCAATTCTCTGTGTCTGTTTCCTGCCATGTCTTCTCATCCTCCTCCTCCAGTATTCACCAGGATTTGATCCTGGAGACCTCCGTTGTAGGAGAGAGGTGTTCTACCACCTGCGCCACCTCGGTTCCTGGTTTTCAGAGCTTTTGGAGCATCTCGTCTTGTCTCTCCCCTATTACGTCATCATCTTGCTGCATGGTGCCCGGGGCCTGACGGCTCACCAGCACACAGAGCCTGGCAGCCCATGCACCTTCTATATATATATTTTTTATTTTACCAGGAGGTCCCGGGGATCGAACCCAGGTCCCTCCATATGGCAGACGGACGCCCAACCATTTGAGCCACATCCGCCCCCCACTAGTGTCTTTTTTTTTTTTTTTTTAAAGATCTTATTTACCACTAGTGTCTTTTAAAGTATATTTCATCTGCTATAAGTATAGCTATAGCGGCTTTTTTTCTTTCTTTCTTTCTTTTTGGTTACTGCATGCATGGAATATCTTTTTCCAGGCTTTCACTTTCAATCTATCCTTGGGTCTAAGGTGAGTTTCTTGCAGACAGCATATAAATGGCTCATATTTTCTTATGAATTCCACCAGCCTGTGTCTTTTGATTGGGGAATTTAATCCATTAATATTCAATGTTATTACTATAAAGGCAGTTTTTATTTTACCTATTTTGACTTTTAGGTTTTATCTGTCAGATTTTATTTTCACCACTCTTTTGACACTTTTAGTTACTTTTACTGATATGATCTTCATTTCTAGACTCTCTTCCAAGCTTCTCTCTCCTGTCTTTTCCTTTCAGACTGTAGCACATCCTTTAGTATTTCCTGTAAGGTCAGTCTGTTATAAACTCAGTTTCTGTTTATCTGTGAATATTCTAAACTCATTCTCATTTTTGAAAGACAGTCTTGCTGGGTATAAAATTCTTGGCTGGAAGTTTTTCTCTTGCAGTATCTTAAATATATCATACCACTGTCTTCTTGCCTCCATGGTTTCTGATGAGAAATCAGCACTTAATCTTATTGGATATCCCTTAGATATTATGCATCACTTTTCTCTTGCTGCTCTCAGAATTCTCTCTTCATCTTTGGCATTTGACATTCTGATTAGTATGTGTTTCAGAGTTGGTCTATTCAGATTTATTCAGAGGGGAGTACGTTGTACTTCTTGGACATAGATATCTATGTCCTTCTTCAGGGTTGGGAAATTTTCTACCATTATTTCTTCAAATATTCTTTCTGTCCCTTTTCTGCTCTCTTCTACTTCTGGGACACCCATGACACATATGTTTGCATGTCTCTTGCTGTCATTTAGTACCCTGAGATCTTGTTCAATTTTTTCCATTCATTTCGTCATCTGTTCTTTTGTATGTTTGCTTTCAGAGGCTATGTCTTCAAGCTCACCAATCCTATCTTCTTCCTCCTCAAATCTGCTGTTATTTAATTCCGGTGTGTTTTAAATTTCATTTACTGTGCTTTAATTCCCATAAGATCTGCTATTTTTCTATGTATGCTTTCAAATTCTTCTTTGTGCTTATCCAATGTCTTCTTAACATACTTAATATCATTAGCCATCTCATTGAATTATTAAGGAGATTTGTTTGAACATCTATAATTAGTGGTGTCAATTCTTTTATGTCATCTGGAGGCTTATCTTGTTCCCTTAACTGGGCCATATCCTTCTGTTTCTTGGTATGGATTGTAATTTTTTGTTGGTGTCTTGGCATCAGGCTAACTAGATGTATTTATTTTGGGTGCAGTTTCTCTCTTTAGTTTAGAGCTTTCTTGCCCTTTTTTCCTTGCTGGTTTTGTAGTAGGAGCCAAGGATGTAGTTAGTGCTGTGAAGGCTCAAGCTACCCACATTGCTGCAGGGACCAATGAAGCTTCTCCCACCTTTCTCCTTTGACAGGGGTAGGGACAGAGCCACAGCCATGTGTAATAATCCAAGTCATGCAGGCCTAGATTGTAGTTGCCCAGAGAGACTAATGAAGCTTTACACCACTTCCTCCCTTGACTGGGGCAGGATGGAGCTGCAGGTGTGGGCAGCAATCTATGCTGTGTAGGTCCAAAATAACTACAGTTATCACAGTAGACTCCTGACTATTACATCTGTGCCAGGTGAATGTACCTGCAGTTACCTGGAGAGGCTGGTGCAGGGCTTGCCAGCTTCCTCCTTGCCAGAGGTGGGGCTGAAGCCTAGGGTAGGGCTGCAGTCCAATCTGGGTGGAAAGAAGCTGGGCCCTACCATCACTGTGATTTTCAATCAGCCTGGCTTCCCCTCATGCCAGGGGCAGAACCAAAATGGCAGCTCCTGGCTTCTTTCCAACATGGACAGCTTCAAACTTTAGCTGTTCTTAGGATTATACTTTAGCCCGCTAAATTTACTAATCAGTAGCTGAAGTTGGTGCCCAACCATCTCTTCCTCCTCCATTTTTGGAAAGTGGAACTTCCAATTCCAGCCACAGAATAGTTCCCGAGGCAACTTGTGCCGCCAGTGAGATATGGGCACCGGCCTCCGCAGCATGAAGTTCTGTACCTACGAATCTTTTCTGCAGATGGGCAGTCTCCTCCTTCCATTCTTTCAAGGATGTTGCAGGATATTCTTCTGATCTCCTGGAGCCCCCAAATAGGTGCTTTAGATAGCTCTGGGTGATTACTAACTGCCCTGCAGTACAAGCTGACTCTAGGAGCTCCTTACTCTGCCGCCATCTTGCTGGTTGTCTCCCTGCTACTTCTTGTTTGTTTGTGTGTGTGTGTTTTTTTTGTTTGTTTTTGGGTTTTTGTTTGTTTGTTTGCCTGTTTGTTTGTTTGTTTGTTTTTGAGTAATGAAAATGCTCCCCCCTACTTTTTAATCAGAAAATTTTCTTTCATTTTAGTTGAAACCCAAAAGGGAAAAATGGATAAAGAGACCATTTGAAGACCTGTTTCCAGGTTTGAGACACACCTCAACAGCTAAGTATAGGTAAAACATTTGGAATTACTTTTCAATTGCTGGGGTTACTTTACATTTTCAAAGGCTTATAAGGTGCTCAGGACCAAACCTCCCCTATCTCCCACCCCACAAAAAAAAAGACTACTTCAGGGAATTGCCGCTTCAAATCTGTCAAGCCATTTGGAGAACTTTGTTTTAGTCAGGTAAGTGATTAATTTAGGCATAATTGATCATTTCTCACCCAATCTTACTGGTTTCCTTGTTATTCCTTTACAAACCCAGGTCTTCTCTTGCTTTTGCATTTTGCTGTTCTCTCTGCTTTCTATATTGCTTCCTGCCTGTTCCCTTTAATTCCTTACATTTTTAATTCCTCAAAAATTTCAATCCTTTCCCCCTTCCTCGCTACATTTTTCTGTGGCACTTATCACTTTCTAACATTCTAAATTATATACCTTTTTATTTACTTATTCTCTCTCTCTCCTCGTGAGAGTATAAGATCTACAAAGGCAGGACTTTCTATCTACTTGATCACTTCCCCAGTCCCAAGAACAATTCCTGGCATATAAAATGTGCTCAATAAAGATTTGTGATTAACATCCATGGAATTGTGTGCAGTCCTCAAAGATGAAAGAAACAAGGGAAGTAGTTGTTCCACAACTTTTTTTAGCCTCTAATTACTGCAAGCTTTTTACTTGTGAAGTGGAGATTAAAATACCCCTGCCAGGGAGCAGATGTATATCAGCAGTTGAACTCTTGCTTCCCATATATTGGATTCAATCTCCAATACCTCCTAAAACAAAACAAAACAAAAACCCAGCCTGTCTTCAGAATATATAGCACAAGGTTAAAAGTTGTTATTTTTACCAGTAGGTTCTCATCCAAGGGGGATTTTGCCCCACAGGGTACATTTGGCAATGTCTGATATGCTGGGACCTTTTTGGTCATCATGACTTGGGGCAGGAGGGGGAGCCATCTAGTGCTATTGTTAGCTAGTGGTTAGAGACCAGAGATGCTTTTAAACATCCTACAATGGACAGGATAACACCCCACAACAGAGAATTAGCTATCTGGTCCAAAATGTCCATCATGCTGAGGTTGAGAAACCCTGGTTTATATAAATCTATATATTTTTCTTGATTCTGCTATAGCTTTTCTTAAAGCTACTGTGGTTTACAGAAGTCCATTGCCTCTGCATTTCCAACTCTTTCTGCTTGAAAAGCAATTCAACATAACTTGGTCATTTTGCATCCGTAATGAGTTCAGAATATCACTTGAGCAATGTTAAGTCCAATTATCATAGGGCTCCAGGGATCTATTGGCTTTTCATTTCTCTCATTTAAAGCTCTCCTCAGGGTATGCCTAAAGCATTGTTTCTGCTCCTGTCCTGCCACTACCATTGCCCAAGGAGTAAAATCTGCACTTCTTACCGTGATCTGCAAGGCCCTCTTTGATCCTCTCTCCTGCCTGCTTTGTGACCTCCTTGCATACCACTGTCCAAAACACTCACCACTCCCATCTATTCTGGCCTGTCGGCACCTTTAACAGCCAAACCCAGTCCTGCTTTAGATTGTTTGCATTTGTTCTGTGCTCCATTTTGAGTGTTTTTCTGCTAGATTATTTTATGGTTGGCTCCTCATCATCATTTGGCTCTCAACTCAAATGTTGCCTCCTCAGAGAGGCCTCCCCTGATCTCCCAATTCAAGAAGCCACACGTATGCACCCCCATTATTCTCTCCCAGTGTCCTGTTTTATTTTCCTCATAATGATCACTATCCCTTACCTCTTTCCTCTCTTTACTCCCTAACTTCTTTTTTTCCTGTCTCTCTTTCTTATCTTTCTTTTCCCAGTTAGAATTTAAGGTCCATGAGGACAGAGGTCTTTCCTCTTCACTATGTCTCCCCAGCACCTAAAACTGTGCCTAATGAGTATTTGTTGAATGAATGAAACCTTTCTCCACGTGTGCTAGAGGAGTGGGGCTACTTTAAGACTAGGCTGGTTGCCAAGAACTTCATTATTGATGATGTCTTTTTTTTTAATAATTTTTTTTTTTATTTTTTAAAAGATACTTAGATTACATAAATGTTACACAAAAAATATAGGGATTCCCTTATGCCCCACTCCCCACACCTCCCATACCCTCCCACATAAACATCTTTCATTAGTGTGGCACATTCATTGCAATTTATAAATGTGTCCTGGGGCTTTGCCATTAAGCATGGACCATAGTTCACATTGTAGTCTACACTCTCTCCATTGCAATTGATAAACGTGTCCTGGGGCTTTGCCATTAAGCATGGGCCATAGTTCACATTGTAGTCTACACTCTCTTCCACACAGTTCTGCATGTTATGTGATGATATAACATTGCCTGTGTCTGTTGTTGCAATGTCATTCAGGATGATTCCCAAGTCCTGAAAAAGCCCCCGTATTACAACTGTTTTTCCCTCTCCCTGGCCCCAGAGCCTCCAGTGGCCACTGGCTCCACATCAATGTTGTAATTTCTTCCATTGCTAGAATCACAATATATCTATAGTAGAATATCAGTAAGACCACTCTAGTCCATAGTTCTTTCCCCAATCCTGAGGATTCTGGGATAGTGATGTCCACTCCACCTCTAATTGAGAGGGAGCTTGTATCCCATGGGGAAGATGGATGGGACTATCTGCTTGCAGTTGCAGACTCTCTCTGTTCCTTGGAATGGTCATTGTCCATCATCACCTCCTTGTTAGTTGTCCTGGGTGAGTCCAGTGAGCTGTAGAGTAGGTGTTGCAACTCCACTGAGGTTCTGGGCCCAGCTGGTACACGGACAGCCCAAACACTCCAGTCTCTTGGACATATACCTACAAACTTCAGCACCAAGTATGGGTTTAAAATAGAAGGGACAGATGAGCCATGTGCAGGGAAGACATAATTGAGTCCAACTCTGTCACTCTCAGGAGCACAAACTCTAAAGTAAGGCCACTGGTAAGGCACCAAGCTCCAGAGCTATCTGTTCTGACCATAGGACCTTGGTGTCTCCAGAGCCCTCAGGAGCCCCACTATTTGGGGGTAGTATCCACTTTGGCAGTCTATGAGATTCTGCTGAGATGTATATAAGTGCTACCTCTGGGATGACCTCCCAACTCACTTTGAAGTCTCTTAGCCATATAAACTCATTTGTCTTTACCTTTTACCCCTTTTATTCAAGGTCTCTTTCCAGTTGCATTGTTAGTTGGTGCTTGGTAGTAATCCCTCAGTGCCAGGGAGGCTCATGTCCCATGCTGGGGGGAAGGTAATGCATTTATATGCTGAGTTTGGCTTAGAGAGAGGCCACATTTGAGCAATAAGGAGGCTCTCAGGAGGCAACTCTTAGGCACCCCACAACAATAAGCTAAGTTTCAATTTCAAGAGCAAAGGTCCATAAGCATAGTCGTCAATATCAAGAGCCTATCAATGGATCATCCTCCTTTGCCAGTCATTGCCCCTGCACTTGGGGGCTATTGCTGCTCCATTAGAGAATGTGGCAGAGCTCTCCAGGATGGGAATTCAATATTCTCTCAGTTATTGTGTGAGTCTCCACCCACTGTGACAATGCCCCATGAACATTTGTACATTTTTATATACCTTATATTTATGCCCAGGTGAACTTCCTCCCATGTATCCCCCATCACTGACACCCCACACCAATGATCCTCCCCTGCCCCAGTTGTAACCCTTCTGTAATCCAAAACTTCTTCAAAAATGAAGCCATTAAAATAGCCAAATACAATTAATAGGAAAATGAAATAATACTGATAAGTTTAAATATAAGAAATAAAATACATAAAAATTTTTAAAAACTAAAATTAAATTAAAAGATTGAGATATTAAAAAATAACGAAAAATATTTAAACATTTTTTTAAACATTTTGCCTTTCATCACTGTAATATCTGGCGTCCTGTCTGTGGCATTTTCTTCCATTTATTCCTCAGTGTCTTACTATTTTTCATTTTGTTTTCAAAGAAGTTTTAGGTCACTGTAAAGTCACATACAGAATACAGGGACTCTCATATACCCAACATCCTCCCCTTGTCCTCCTTCCTGTATTAATACCTTTTTATATGTGGATGGTACCTTTGTTATAACTGATATACAAATAGTGAAACATAGCTACTAAACATGGTCAGTGGTTTACATTATGGTTTACGTTTTAGACCGTACACTTTTATAAATTTTGATGATATTTAACATGGCCTGTGTCCATCATTGTAAGCTCATGTAGAAAACTTCCATTGCCCACTAAATACCCCCGTTGATGATGTCTTTTTAAGATTAAGTCTGGTTATGCAGAGTGGATGTGACTGAATGGTTGAGCGCCTGCATGAGGTCCAGGGTTCAATCCCCGGTACCTCCTTAAAAAAAAAAAAAAAGATTAAGTCTGGTTTGGACTAGACAGTCCAGACATAAATATTATTTATATTTACATAAATATTATTTTCATAATGCATATCATATTTGTTAATCTTTTCAACAACCCTCTGAAGGATGTATAATTATTGACACCATTTTACAGATAATAAAACTGAGGCAATTAATGTGATATGTGTTATTATTATTGTAATAAGTATAGTCTTTACCTTTTTATTTGAGTAATAGATAAATCTTATAGTTATGAATGCATATTTGCTGGCTGTTACAAAGAAAATACCATAAAATGAAGATAAAACAATACCTGCCTCATAGGGTTAGTATTATGGTTTGGTGAAATGATATTCATGCGATCAATTTTGGAAGCTATAAAGATATACAAGTTTAATGAATTTTTACTCTGGTAATAGACTAAAAATGGGACTTCCATCTTTAAAATATCAACATGCAAATATTATTAGTACCCAAAGATGAAAGAGTTAAGATCTACATTTAGAACTCTATGCCAAACCAAACATCTTTAAAAAAAAAAAAATTTATTTATTTACTTTATCCATTTTAAACACCCCCTTCCCCATTTGCTGTTTTGTGTCCATTTGTGGGGCAATTCCCTGTGTTTCCTGCCATCCCTTCTCATCCTCCTCCTCCAGTCTTCACCAGGATTCGATCCTGGAGACCTCCAATGTGGGAGAGAGGTGTTCTGCCACCTGCACCACCTCAGTTCCTCGTTTTCAGAGCTTTCAGAGCATCTCATCTTGTCTCTTCCCTGCATCTCTCTCCAGTTAAGTCATCATCTTGCTGCATGGCTCCCGGAGCCTGGTGGCTCTCTGGCACACAGAGCCTGGCAGCCCATGCGCCTTCTATATTTTTTATTTTACCGGGAGCTCCCAGGGATCGAACCCAGGTCCCTCCATATGGCAGACGGACGTCCAACCATTTGAGCCACATCCACCCCCCTCCAAATACCTTTTGATCTGAAATGATTTACCTTTTATTCCACATTAAACAGTTGGGAAATGTGTGATTTTCAAAATATGCTGATGGAACTACCATTTAGAAGGAAAATGCATGTGGCTTTTTAGTATTGTGGGCCAGTTTATAAAAACTTTATTCAGTGGAGCAGATGTGGCTGGGGTGGTTGAACACCTACTTCCTACATGTAACGTCCCTGGTTCAGTTCCTGGTGCCTCCTAAAAACAAACAAACAAACAAACAACAAGCAAACAAACAAACAAAAAAACAACTCAGGGGAGCTGATGTGGCTCAGTGGTTGAGCGCCAGCTTCCCACATACGAGACCAATGCCTGGCTCCAATACCTCAAAAAACAAACAAACAAAAGCAAAAAACAAAACACTTTATTCAGATGAAACTCCAGTGGGTGTTGATATGTTTCACCACACTGACCTGGTGAAAGAACACACCTCAGAACAGTAATTGCTGGGGGAGCTGTTGTGCTTAGAATTCTCTGAGCAACTGGTTTTGAGAACATTACAGAGGACAGCTTGGTTAAAGTATTTTTGTTTGTGCCTCTGAGAGTGCAATGAAATCAGTTCTGGTTTCTTGTGCAATAGATAACTGTTGAGTGAATGAATAAAGATAGTTACCAGTTCTTTGCCAATTCTTTTTTTTTTTTTTGAGGTACTGGGGGCTGGGCATTGAACCCAGGACCTTGTATGTGAGAAGATGGCGCTCAACCACTGAGTCAGGTCAGCTTCCTTCAGTTGGTTTTATCATTTGTTTTGCTTGTTGTTTTTTGTTTTTGTTTTTTCAGGATTCACCAGGAACCAAACCAGGGACTTCCCGTGTGAGAGGTAGGTGCTCAACTGCTTGAGCCACATCCACTCCCCTCTTTGCCAATTCTTTTTTTTAAAACAATTTATTGAAGTATTCATACATGAACATACAGAAAACTATAAGTGTTCAGTAAACATCATGAACTTACAAAACAAACATTCATAACATCATACAGGGCTCCCACACATCACCCCTCCACAAACACCCTACATTGTTGTGAAACATTTGTTAACAAATCATGAAAGAGCATCGCCAAAGTATTACTACTAACTATAGTCCATATCTTCCTCCCCTATACATTTTTTTAAGGATTTATTTATTTATTTACTTTTACCCATTTTTACCCCCCCCCATTTTTGCTGTTTCCGTGTCCATTCACCGGGCAACTCTCTGTGCCTGTTTCCTGCCCTCTCTTCTTGTCCTTCTCCTCCTGTCTTCACTGGAATTTGATCCTCAGAATCTCCAATGTGGGAAAGAGGCGTCCTACCGCCTGTGCCACCTTAGTTCCTGGTTTTTCAGTGCGTCTCGTCTTGGCTCTCCCTTATGTCACTCTCCTGTTACATCATCATCTTGCTGCGTGGTTCGTGGGGCCTGACGGCTCATCTGTTCGCGGGGCCTGGCAGGGCACCCACACACGGGTCCTGGCAGCTCACCTGCTCACAGGGCCTGGCGGCTCACCCATGCACAGGGCCTGGTGGCCCATGCACTTTCTATATTTTTCTTTTTTTAATTTTTACAAGGAGGTCTCCAGGGATCGAACCGAGGTCCCTCTATATGGAAGACGGATGCCCAACCACCTGAGCCACATCTGTTCCCCTGCTATATCTCTTAAGGTTGACCAAAGATACCCAAAGTTATAGTTTTTTCCCATACAGCATGGTCATATAGTAAATCAGCCTTAGTTTATCACCTGCATTCTAAAAACCAGACCTAGGGGAAAAAAACTAGGTCTGGGTACACATGCATGGTTTCTAATACAGCGAATGTTTAGCCTACCCTGATTATCACAAAATCAAGTCAGCAAGAATATTTGCCCTCTTTGCCAATTCTCTCTCTCTCTCTTTTTTTTTTTTACTTAGCCAATTCTTAATCTCATCTTTTATTTCCTTGGACATAGTAAGAAGTGTTATTTTAAAGTCTATATCCGATGATAATAATCTAGAGGTCCAAATGACTTCATTTTATTGTCGTTTTTGCTTATTATTCTGGTTTTCATTCATGTTCTCCTGACTTCTTGTGAATCTGATTTCTGTGTGTATGTGTGCCAGACTTTGTATTTGAAAATTTTTAAAAAATAATTGTGGGCTAGGATGAAATTATCTTTACCTGGTGAAGACTTACATTTGTTTATGCCAGATGGTTGGGAATATTAACAATTTGGGATCACTTTAATTCAATTTCAAGGACTGAGATAATTTGACTGTATTTGAAAGTGCTGGTCTGGGTCTACTTCTAGATAACCCATATTCCTAGGATGTAGACTTTTGGGTCCCAACAACCAACCTCCTGTTGGAATGCCCTGGGCTCCAAATTTTGAACATTGAGCCCCACAAAGCTATCAAAACCTCTCCTCAATCTCTAAGCTTATCGGCTTCTTCTTCAAGAATTGGCAAGTTCCCATCTTCCCACCTTCCACCTCACATCTGCTGCAAGGGGTGAAAATACTGGGCTTATCTCTTTGGATTTCCATCTTCTCCAACATACCAGACAGTAACTCTTCACTATCTTGTTAGATCTTTAAGAAAATTTCCTTCCTTCCTTCCTTCCTTCCTTCCTTCCTTCCTTCCTTCCTTCCTTCCTTCCTTCCTTCCTCCCTTCCTCCCTCCCTCCCTTCCCCTCTGCTCCCTTCCCCTCCCCTTCTCCCTCTCCTCTCCTCTCCTCTCCCACTTCTTTCCTTCTTTTTTTTTCATTTTGTCCAGCTACTCTAGTTGTCCAAGGGCATAGATTACTCTGAATTACCTATGTACTGTCACCAAAAGGGTGAAGACCACTTGTAATTTTTTAAACATACTGTGTGTAATTGTGTTGTAAATTGTGTCTGAAAATTACAATAGCTGAATTTTTTGTGTGAGTCTGTTTCTGAAGTCTGCTTTAGAATTTTAGCATAATGTAGCAACATCTGATAGAGGTGTGTAAGATGTGCTAAGGGAACACAGGATATGCTTATAAACTAACCTATTAAATTCAGGGAATACTTTCTGGAAGAAATTACCTCAGTCTTGTCTTACAGTTAGACAAGTGAATGAACAAAACGTACACATATTGGTTTTATCATGTGTGTATAAACATAATAAATGTTCATTTTAGAAAAGTTAGAAAAATATTAGTATAAAAAGGAGAAAATTTTAAAAACACCCCTGTAACCCCACAATCAATTAATTTTCTGGTGAACATTTGGTTAGCCTTTTTTTTTCCTACCAGATATATGATACATATAGATATACAGATAGATAGATATATACATTTGAGGTCATTCCATATATATAATTATATATATATATTTTATAATATTATAGCATAAGCATGTCCCCAAATTATTTAAAACAATTTTCCAAACATAATTTTTCATGACCACTTAATAACTTATTGTAAGGGTTATTGCATTATTATCTTAGACATATTCTTATGAGCAATTAGGTTCTCTTTAATTTGTTCTAATATCAAAATGTTACAGTAAGTATTTTTGTGAATAGATATTATACATCTTTTTAATTATTTAAGACTCACATTTTTTTTACAGTCATAAGAAGAACATAGAATCTAAAGGACTAGAGCAAGCAAGCCTATCTACCATAGCTACATCTTTTGAGAAAGTAGAGCAACACTCATTCAGCTCCTCACAATCTTCAAGTTTCACCAAGCTTCCTACAGCCTTTAAATTCTCCCATAAAGAACTGAAAAAGAGACTTTTTGAAGACTACAAATTCATTGCTCCTGAAATATTGTATGAACTTGAGGAAACATTGCAGAAATATGCTGAGTATAATATTACTTTCCCTGTGGGAATTGCAAATCTTGTGAATTACAGTTGGAAAGATCTTACTGAAGGTTCTTATAAGAAGAAATGTGCATTCAGGAAGCAAAGCAAAGCCTTGCAAAGAGATCTGAAGTCCAAGACCATAGTTGATTTAAATAGCTACAAAATCACCAGCTATTCAAGAAAAAAGTGGTGTCAGAGAAATCATCTGAATAATGAAGCAAAAGGAAACTGTATTCAATCAAGTAAACCTGTGCAAAACTTATGTAAGTAGAAGTGACTGGTTAGATTTATAATTAATGCTCCAGGGTTAAAATAAATAAATAACAGCAAATAAGTAAGATATTGATAAAACTTTATTAGTGATATTTGGTTTGTGTTAATCATTTAATAATTAGTGACTGTAAAGAGAAAGACATAAGTATTTATAGTGCTTTCAATTAAATAAAGCATTTACTAGACTCTATATGATATGAAGTCTCTGCCTTAGTGTGTCCTACAAATTCTCTTAGAGCAGCATGATCCAACAGAAATATGTGAACCATAAATACTAAAACTTTTATTTCAAGATAACTATAGATTCACATGTAATTGTAAGAAATAACACAGACAGATCCTATGTACCCTTTACCCATTTCCCCCCAAAGGCAATATCTCTCAAAACTATGTTACAATATTGCAACCAGGATATTCACATTAAATCAGTCAATTAAAACATTTCATGTCCTTCTATAGCCACACCCACCTCCCTCCTATCCCACCCCCTCTTTAGCCCCTGGGAAACACCAATCTGTCCTCCATTTCTGTATTTTTATCATTTCAAAAATGTTAGATAAGTAGAATCACATAATATGTAACTTTCTGTAATTGGCTTTTTTTCAGTCAGAATAAATCTCCAGAGATCCATCCAGGTTGTTGTGTGTATCAATAGTTATATTTTTGTTTTTGATTTCTAGTTTGATTCCATTGTTGTCAGAGAACACATTCTGTTTGATTTCAAGTCTTTCAAATTTGTTGAGTTTTGTTTTATGGCCCAGGATATGATCTATCTTGGTATATGTTCTGTGGGTACTTGAAAAGAATATATATTCTGCTATTGTTGGTGGAATGTTCTATAAAGTTTGATTAGATCCTAGTGATTGATGGTGTTGTTGAGTTCTATATCTTTGTTGATTTTCTGTCTATTGTTTCTATCAATTGTTGAGAAGGATGTTGAAGTCCCCAAATATAATTGTGGATTTGTCTCTTTCTCCTTTCAGTTTTATCAGTTTTTGTATCATATATGTTGCAACTCTATTGTTCAATGAATGTACATTTAATATTTCTCTGTCTTGACCCTTTTATCATTATATAATGTCCCTCTCTGACTCTAATTTTCTTTCTTCTGAAGCCTACTTTATCTAATGTTAATATAGACACTGCTGATTTCTTTTCATTAATGTTCGCATGCTATCTCTTTTTCCATCCTTTTACTTTCATTTTACTATATCATTATGCATATAAATAGGTCACTATCGACCTCTGTCTTTTAATTGGTGTATTTAGACCATTTACATTTAATGTAATGATTGATGTGTTAAGGCTTAAGTCTGCCATCTTATTTTTTTGTTTTCTGTTTGTTCTCTCTGTTTTTCATTTCTCTGTTTTCTTTTTCCTGCCTTCCTATGGGTTACTTGAACATTTTAAAAAATTATATTTTGATTTATCTATAGTGTTTTCACGTGTATCTCTTTGTATAGATATTTTAATGGTTGCTCTAGATTATATAATATATACATAACTTATCCCAGTCTACTGATGTCATCATTTTACCAGTTTATATAGTGTACCTCTTTTTCTACTACAAGTGAAGTGTAGAGACCCTACCTTCCTCTAGTCCCCTTTACCCTTTCCCATTTATAATATAATTATTCTAAATATTTCTTCTATATACATTTAGAACTACATAAGCCAGTGTTATAATTTTTGCTTCAACCATAAGATAATTTAGAAAACTCAAGTGGAGAATGACAGTCTATTGTATTTACTCGTATTTTTGCTTACTGTGTTTCTTCTTCCATCCTGATATTCCAAGGTTCCTTCTTTAATTGTTTCCTTTCTGTTTAGAAAACTCCCTCTAGCCATTCTTTTAGGGTAGATCTACTGGTGATATATTGTCTTAGTTTTTCCTCATCTGAGAATGTCTTGATTTCTCTTCATTCCTGAAGGATATCTTGAAGGATTTGGGGTTGCCAGTTATCTTTTTTCAGCATTTAAAAAAGCTTTCACCACTCCTTCTGGTCTCCTCAGATTCTGATAAAAAATCTGCTGTCATTTGAAATTTTTTCTTATACTTTTATTTATTTATTTATTTATTTATTTATTTATTTATTTATTTACTTTACCCATTTTAACCACTCCCTTCTCCCCTCCCCCATTTGCTGTTTTGTATCCATTCCCTGGGCAATTCTCTGTGTCTATTTCCTGCCCTTTCTTCTCATCTTTTTCCTCCTGTCTTCACCAGGATTCGATCCTGGGGACCTCCTATGTGGGAGAAAGGCGTTCTGCCACCTGCGCCACCTCAGTTCCTGGTTTTTCAGCGCGTCTCATCTTGGCTCTCCCCTGTCTCTCTCCTGTTACATCATCATCTTACTGCATGGCTCGGCGGGGCCTGGCACACCCGTGCACGGAGCCTAGTGGCATGCGCACTATCTATATTTTTCTTAATTTTACCAGGAGGTCCTGGGGATTGAACCCAGGTCCCTCCATGTGGCAGACGGACACCTAACCATTTGAGCCACATCCGCCCCCCTAGAGTGTTGTTTATCACTTGTTACCTTCAAGATTTTTTCTTTTCCTTAGTTTTCATATGTTTGACTATGATGTGTCTTAATGTGGATATCTTTGGAATTATCCTGTTTCGGGTTTGCTCAACTTCTTGAATCTGTAGGCTTGTGTCTTTTGTCAAATTTGGGAAGTTTTCAGCCATTATTTACTTGAGTACTTTTTCAGCTCCATCCTCTTTCTCTTCTTCTTCTGGGACTCTGAGGACAGGCATTTTAGATCTTTTGTTATAAGATAACAGGTACCAGAGAATGTTAATTTTTTCATTATGTTTTCTCTTTGTTGTTCAGATCAGTTACTTTCTATTGGTCTTTCTTTGAGTTCACTGAATTTTTCCTCTGCACCTCCATTCTGCCATTGAGCCCATCTAGTGAGATTTTTAAAAAAATATTTTATTTATTTATTTATTTCCCCACCCACCCCCACCCCACCTCAGTGTTTGTGCTTGCTGTCTGCTCATCTTCTCTTTAGAAGGCACCAGGAACTGAATCTGGGACCTCCCATGTTGGAGAGAGGCGCTTAACTGCTTGAGCCACTTCAGTTCCCTGTTTTTTTGTGTTTCTTATTGACTTTCCTCTTTGTTGCATCATCTTGTTGTGTCAGCTCACTGCACCTGCCCATCGCACTAGCTCACCTTCTCCAGGAGGCTCCAGGAACCAAACCCAGGACCTCCCGTGTGGTAGGCGGGAGCTCAATCACTTGAGCCACATCCACTTCCCTCATTGAGTTTTTTATTTTGTTTATTATATTTTTCAATTCTAAAACTTCCATTTGGTTCTGCTTAATATCTTCTTTTTCTTTATTGAGACTACTTCTTTGCTGAGAGTTTCTATTTTTTCATTTGATTCAAATGTTTTTTTTTGTTTGTTTGTTTGTTTTTTTACTGGGAGGTCCCAGGGATAGAACCCGGGTCCCTCCATATGGGAGACGGACGCCCAACCAGTTGAGCCACATCCAACCCCCTAATTCAAACGTTTTTAATTGTCCATAAAACATTTTATGATGGCTGCTTTAAAGTCTTTTTCAGGTAATTCTAACATCTCTGTTCTTGGTGTTGGCATTCATTGACTGTCTTTTTTAATTTAATTTGATGTCTTCCTGGTTCTTGGTATAATGACTGACTTTTGATAGAAACCTAGATTTTTTAGGTATTATGCTATGACAGTCTGTATCTTATTTAAATATTCTGTTTTAGATGGCTTCTTCTGACATCACCACAGCAGGGAAAGGAGGGTAGCACCTTACTATTACCAGGTGGTGGTGTGAGTTTCCTCTCCTCACTAGGTCTTCACTGATACCTCCCTAGCTTAGAGTGATGGGGTGTCTCATAACTGTTTCCCTTGGGACCTCCACTAACACCACAGGTAAAAGACATACCTTCATTACTGCTGGATACTTTTGAAAATCCTGCCTCTCCACTAGACCTTCTCCAACACCACCCAGTGGAGTGCGGGGGGAAAGTAGGTGTCTCATTTACTGTCAGGTAAGGTTTGATGTCTGGGCTCCCTGTTTGGCCTTTGATGGCATGAGTAAGGGTGGCCCACAGTTTTTCTGTGTTGTTTACTGGAGTAGGTCAGTTGTTATTTAAAAGTTTTCTCTTACTAGACTTCCCCTTTACTGGTCCTCTGGCTACAGAGAGCAGGCTTTTGTTAGAGCATTTTTGTCTGCTCCTGTTGGTGTTTTCAAGTTGCTGGCTTTGTCAATTCCAAGACAGGAATATATGAGGCAAAAAGAAAACCCAGACAACTCATCACTGTGTCATTCCTTGGATGCCAAGTTCCCTAGCTGGTCTGCTTCTTTTCTTCATCTTTCAGAGTCATCCTGTGTTTGTTTTAATATAATGCCCAAGGGGTTTTGTTGTACCAAACAGGAGGAATAGCAAAAAGTAAATATACTCCATCTTCTTGGAAGCATAAATTTCCTGCTTGTACAATTTAGAGTTTCTTGTAGGCATATTAAAATTAAATAAATAAAAAGAAATGGGTGAAACTAATAATATATTTTATTTAACCCTATATTTTATTTGACTCAATATATCAAAATTATCATTTCAACATGCAATCAATATAAAAATGTTATTGAAATATTTTACTTTTTTTTCAAAGTCTGCTGTGTATTTTATACTTACAGCACTTCTCAAATCATATGAGCTACATTTTAAGTACTCAATAACTATGTATGGGTAGTGGCTACATTGGACAGTGGAGCTTACAACATTTTATTGCCTGGTCTTTGTTTAATAAAAGTCGGTGTGTTTATTCCACCAAAGTTTATTAAGCACCTATTACATGCATAGAACTCTAATTAGTTGCTATAAAAGATGGAAAAAATAGTCCAAGAGTTACAATCTTGTATATGAGACAAACAGTGAAAAATTGGCTATTCATAGAAAAATAGCTAGCTTTCATGTGATATGCTATACAGATAATAAACGATGTATATTCTCATTTGCTCTCGAAAGTAAGTAGCAAATGAAAAATGCATATATTAGCTCCAGTAGTAGTCAGGGCTCTCTAGGGAAACAGAACTGACAAGAGAAATCTGTAAATATTATAAGAATTTATAAAATTGTCTCATGCAACTGTGGGTTTGCATGAGTCCAGATTCCATCGGGAAGGCTACAAGCTGGGAACTCTGATGAAGGTTTTTGATGAACTCCCCAGGATATGCTAGGTGAAGTAGAGATGAAAATTCTCTTTTCTGACTGCTGAAATAATCACTTCTCCATTTAAAGTCTCCATCTGATTAGAGAGATGTCTCTCATTGCTGAAGGCAATCTCCTCAGTTGATTGTAGATTTAATAGCCATAGATGCAAACAACTTACTGATGATTTAAGTCCATGAAATGTCCTCACAGTAACAATTAGGTCAATGCTTGCCTGACCAAACAACTGGGCACCATTACCTGGCCAAGTTGACACATGAACCTAACCATCACAGTCCACCCCATGTCAACTTGGCAGCTAAACACATCAGCTTAAACCATACTTAATCTCTAACTAAAACAAACAAACAAACAAACAAACAAAAAAAAACCAGACATATTTTTTACCTAACAATACTCAACTGTCCTTTGAACAACCAGAAATGCACTAAATCTCTCCAGAATAGGGTCCAAGTCCTTGTGTAATATTCACTCTTTAACTTAATATCCTGTAACTTAAATATTGTAACATGAAACTAATATAACTTATGTCATATGATAAGAGGTTAAGATAGGGAAAAAGATATTTTCTTCATATACATATACAAATATAATCATAATAAAAAAAAGAAGAAATATTCATAATCTTTACAGACCTCATTTCTGTAACTGGTCACATGGGCATAGTTTGTATTTATCACTACCTTCTTCCACTACTGTGTTCCCTTTACCCTCAACAAGTACCTCAGCTGGCCATGGTTCTTTACCTGGTGGGGTGACCCAAACCTTCATTGCTGAAGTTTTTGGGCCATTGGTAGTCCTACCTGGATTGGGTTGTTGTAGTTTTCCATTGATTTTAATCACAGGCCATGACGGTACTCAGAGATACCCTAGGGGATCTCCTATATTACAGGAAACCTCTTCTTTACCTCCACTGTGTAGTTGCAGCCCTAATTCCCCTTGATAGGATCAATCACCCTGGCCAGTACAGTAATCTCTTTCTTTGCCTGTTGATTCAGAGGCATGAGGAGCCCAAAGTGGCCAGGGGGTAGTCTTAACTTCCAGATCATTGGAATTGTTGTTATATCTCCTTGTGGAAGTGCTCCTCCTTTTGGAATTAAGACCTGTAGACCAGCAGAACTTAAGTTTGCAGTGACAGGAAGAAAGTTTTTTTCTGGTAGAGTACAAGGGATAATAGTGAGTGGTGTCACTCCCATCTCCGCCCCATGATTCCTGGACCCATGAATCCTGGTTATGGGAGGAACAGCACCACAGAATGGACACTGATTTAGAGTATACACAGTCCCCTGGAGAACATTGCTTCAGTTCTGCAAGGTATTGCCATCTACTTGGCACCATAATTGAGTCTTCAAAAGGCCATTTCACTGTTCTATCAATCCAGCTGCTTCAGGATGATGGGGAACATGGTAAGAGCAGTGAATTCCATGAACACATACCCATTCTTGCACATCACTTGCTGTGAAGTGGGTTCCTTGATTAGAAGCAATGCTACATGAAATATCATGATGGTGGATAAGGCATTCTGTAAGGCCACGGATGGTAGTTTTGGCAAAAGCATTGTGTGCAGGGAAGGCAAACCCATATCCAGAAGATGTGTCTATTCCAGCTAGAACAAATCATTGTCCCTTCCATGATGGAAGTGGTCCAATGTAATTGTATTAGTCAGCCAAAGGGGTGCTGATACAAAATACCAGAAATCTGTTGGTTTTTATAAAAATGTATCTATTTGGGATAGAAGCTTACAGTTACCAGGCCATAAAGCATAAGTTACTTCCCTCACCAAAGTCTATTGCCATGTGTTGGAGCAAGATGGCTGCTGAAGTCTGCAAGGGTTCAGCCTTCCTCTTCTTCTTAAGGATCTATGGTCCCAGCTTCTTCCAACATCTGCTATGGGCTGAGATAAGTCTCATCTCTCTCCCAGGGCTTGTTTCTCTCCAGGCTCAGCTGCTCTGCTCTCGCCATAAGGCCAGCTGTAGACTATCAGACAAACAGCTTGTCTCTCTTCCCAGGGTCTCTCCTGTGTCTAATGGAACCTTCTCTTTCCTCATGTATCTGCTTCTGTGTGTTTAATTCCCGAGCTCCAGGATCAAAACTCCAACCTCCCTTCCCTGCAGTGTGGTTTCTCTGTGAGTCCCCACCAACCATGGACTCAACATCCTACTGACATGGCCCAAGCAAAGCCTTAATCATGATTTAATCAAGTAAAAGTGAAACCTCTGAATCCAATCCAATCTAATATGTCCAGAGGGACAGACCAGTTCACAAACACAATCCAATATCTATTTTTGGAGTTCATAAACAATATCAAACTGCTACAGTAACCCACCTGCCACCAAGTAGCTTCTGTTACCAAAATATGTTTGGGCTTCCTAAAGGCTGCCAAGGCAACATACCAGAAATGAGTTGGCTTTTACAATGGGGATTTATTAACTTACAAGCTTAACAGTTTTGAGGCTGAAAAAAATGTCCAAATCAAGGCAGCAGGTGAAGCCCTCTCCCTGAAGACATGGCTGCCAGTGATTCTGGACATCTTTGTCACATGGCAGGGCACATTGCTGGCATCTGCTGATCTCTGTCTTCTTCTCCATTGCTTTCAGCTTCTACTGCTCCTTCTGTGGCTTTTTCTCTCTTAGGTTCTGTTAATATCAGCTTCTTGCTTTCATGGCTTTCTCTGTCAGCTTCTGTGAGTTCCTCTATGAGCTCTTGGGTCTTTACTTTCTCCTGTCTCTCCAAATTCATCCTGTTTATAAACAACTCCAGAAAGAGGATCAAGACCCACCCTGGGTCATGCCTTACTGAAGTAATCTAATCAAAGTCCCCCCAACTGAAGTAATCTAATCAAAGAGTCCCCACTACAATAGGTTCACACCCACAGGAATGGATTAATTTAAGAACATAATTTTGGGGGGTCCACAAAAGCCTCAGCTATCACAGTTCTTGTTTTCCAGGCTGCTCGAGCAAATACTATGAAATGGGTTGGCTTGAACAATGGGAATTTATTTTCTTACAGTTATGAGGCTAAAAGAAAGTCCAAATCAAGGCATCATTAAGGGAATGCTTTCTTTCTGAAGACTGTGGCATTCTGGGGCTGGCTGCTGGCAATCATTGGTCCAAGGCACATGATAACCTCTCCCGGCTTCTCCATTCTCTTCCAGGTTTTGTTGATTTCTTATTTCCTGTGGCTTTCTGTCGGTCTGAATTTCACTCCACTTATAAAGGACTCCAGGAATAGGATTGAGGACTATCATGACTGAGGTGGGACTCACTTTCTTAACTGAAGGAATCTCACCAGAAAGTCTTACTTACAAAGGGTTCACACCCACAGGAAAAGATTAAATTTAAGAACATGTTTTTCTGGGGGTGCATAAAGCTTCAAACGAACACATTTCTTTAAGGAAGATTTCACTATAGCAGTCAGGAAAAGTTCAGAAGAGATCTATCTTTGCCTTGAAAAATGGGTACAGTTTGATTAGAGCAAAAGAAATGGGGCCAGGAAATTGTAAGGGGAAGAGAAGCACAGTATTATCACTGATTAAAAATGAGGAAACTGGGGAGCAGATGTGGCTTAAGCAGTTGAGCACCTGCTTCCCACCTGGGAGGTCCTGGGTTCAGTTCCTGGTGCCTCCTAAAAAAAAAAAAACAAGGAAAACAAATGAAAAATCCAACTCGGGGGAGCCAACATGGAAAGGCAGGCCAGGTGTATACAATGTTGTGAAGGATGTTTAATGCCAGAGTGGTGACTGGCGATTTGAGCCTGTAAGCCTAGAGTCAAGAACCTATGATAATATATGTGTGTGAAACAGGGCAAACTATTCCGTTTTTGAGTCACCCAAGTCAATGCTGCTTCCACAGCCCCTTTCTGCCCACAAGTGCATCTGTATTCCCTCATTCTCTTTCATGGGTCCTGGTCACTTTTGCTTTCATGGGTCCCTTCCTCCATTAAAAATGTTAAAAAATAGATATTGTGACTGAGTTTGTATAAAGACAAATATAATCCAGGCTGGATTCATTACTATATTGTCATTATTGTTGTATTCATTTTTCTTCTAATTTTAAAAGAAATTAAAAATTAAAACATTTGTAGGCTATTAAAAGTACTGTGGACCCTAGACATGGTGCCTAATGAACTCGGCCTTGCTCCCTTCTTCTCTTGCTTCTGAGGAATTGCTTTCCTCACTTAGAATGTTGTTCCATCCTTCCACTTGATCTTTCTCTTATCTTGGCCTCTAGGTATTTCACAGTTAAAATAAAGTTTATTGTTGTTGTTTTCCCAAGAAATCAATGCTGTTCTCAGATGTTGAAAATACAAGTACCAAACACAAGGATATATATTTTTAAAAAACAAAGGCTTAGGGGTCTGAAACATCTGCTAATGACAATTTCAGAAAATAATGGTTTCCGGAAACATGAGTGAATGGCCTAGTCCTGCAATTAAAGAAGGATGAGGAAACTTATTGGAGATTAGCACCCACCCAGTTGGTAAGACTCAACTTTTACCTCCAGAGTGAAACTTTATATTCAAGACATTATTGGTTCCTGAGATCCAATACATTTGCTTTAATAAGATAATTCCAGCAATACTTTTTTACATTTTAAGAACAAGTGATTGCTGTTATCATAGGGGTCCATATGCTTGACAGCAGTGGCTCTCAAAGGGTGGTTTCCAAAGCTGCCATATCACCATCACCCGGGAACTTGTTAGAACAGCAGATTCTCAGGCCTCATGCTGTGAATCAGAAGGAGGTGGGTCCCAGCAAGCAGCTAAAGTTTGTGAACCTCTGGTTTATGTCTATTTCTCCAGCGGTCATTTCCCAATTTGAGTCAGATGTAAGATTCTGCTATGACAGAGATTTTTGTCTCTTTTGTTCATTGCTGCTCTTCCTTAAATAGTAAGTGCTCAGTTAATGTTTGCGGAATGATTGATTAATTTACCTGGTGAATAATCACAAGTCTCTCAAAACTCTGTTTCCAAGAGTCTCTGCATGTAGTTGTGTTAGATCTTTTGGGTCAGCATTTCTAACCATACTCTTGTGTTCAAGCCTGGAAGAAAGATAAGATAACAAATGTGGATGCATCAGGTCGATTCTAGTAGTAACAATAATAATGAGGATGATGACGCTTTAGCTAACTTTTATGGTGCTAACCACTATGCTAGACTGTTATATGGATTATATCATTTAACCCTCTCAATAACCCTATTAGATAATTATTTTTACCTATATTTAAATGGAAAAACTAGTTTTAGAGAGATTAAGTAACTTTCCCAAGATCACAATGTGATCAGGGTTTCAAACTATAAATACCAGAGTTTGTCCTCTTATATCTAATGGTCAGAGTTCTGAATTTAGGAACCAGATAAATATTCAGAAGTTTTCCCCAAGGCCACATTTCCCACAGGCTATTTCCAGGCAATGACTGAACACAGCAGGGGTACTAAGGCAGGCTCATTCCTGGGAGACACAAGACTCGTCTGATGAGCAGCCTTGGCTTGGGGACTCCCCGAGGGCCTAGCCAAATTCTTAGACTACGCTACAATTAAAGATGCTGTGCCCAACCTTCCTTCTTTCCCTTTCTCCTTCACTCAGGGTCAGACTTGCATCACAGTCTGATAGCTTTTTCAGCCTCACCCACCTCCCTCCCCATTTTTTTCTCACAGGAATTTCCCCTAATAAATCTCTTATATTTCTTGCCCCATATTCATATCTAGTTCTTTGAAGGCCTGAACTACCACTCAGGGGGATCCAAAAAGACTTGTCAGTCAACAAAAAATGTAACGAGTCCTTCCCCCCTGACCAATTCCATCATAGCAATAATGAGCTTGACAGCTGTGAACTTTAGAAAGCTGAAGAAGCACTGAATATTTGCTGTTAGTTATATTTTTAATTTTAATAACAACCATATGGTATGCTGGGTGGAACCACAGTCATTGGAGTTAGAAGGGCTTGGCTTTGAATCCCAGCTCTGCCACTAATCATTTCTGTAATATTGGGGAAATCTAAGTTTTGACTTCTTCATCGGTAAAATGAGGATAATTGTAGAACTTCTTGTTGAGAGAATTAATTGATATAATGCATGTAAAGAGCTTAGCATAGTGCCTGGAATGTAATAAGTGCTCAGTAAAGCTTAATCATAATTATTGTACAATTATTACCTGTAGCCTTTCTTCTTTTACTTTTTTTGTCATCATATTTTTTTTCTTATTTCTTTTAAATGGATCCTAATTGTTATGAGATCCTGGTCTTGTGGACATCCTAATTCGTATATAAAGTTTAAGAAAGTCCCATGAGTTTTGCTATCTTTTTAAAGTATCCCCCATCGTCTTTGCTTTTAGATAGCTTTTAAAAGAGATTTTTTCTTTCACATGTATTTATTCCACTTCATAAATTAATGAAGTTTCTTGTTTTATTTTTTAAAAAACAATTTATTGAAGAATATCATTCATACATGAGCATACATAAACTATAAGTGTTCAGTAAACATCATGAACTTACAAAACAAATATATATAACATCATACAGGGCTCCCACACCTCATCCCCCCCCACAAACACTCTGCATTGTTGTGAAACATTTGTTAACAAATCATGAAAGAGCATTGTCAAGGTATTCCTACTAGCTATAGTCCGTATCTTCCTCCCCTATACATTTTTTAAGGATTTATTTATTTATTTACTTTTATCCATTTTTGCCCCCCCCCATTTTTACTGTTTCTGTGTCCATTCACTGGGCAACTCTCTGTGTCCATTTCCTGCCTTCTCTTCTCATCCTTCTCCTCCTGTCTTCACTGGGATTCGATCCTCAGAACCTCCAATGTGGGAGAGAGGCATCCTACTGCCTGCACCACCTTAATTCCTGGTTTTTCAGTGTGACTCGTCTTGGCTCTCCCTTGTGTCACTCTCCTGTTACATTATTGTCTTGCTGTGTGGCTCGCAGGGCCTGGAGGCACACCCACATGTGGGACCTGGTGGCCCACACACCTTCTATATTTTTCTTTTTTTATTTTTACCGGGAGGTCCTGGGATCGAACCCAGGTCCCTCCATACGGGAGACGGGCACCCAACCACCCGAGCCACATCCATCCCCCTGCTATATCTCTTAAGGTTGACCAAAGATACCCAAAGTTACAGTCTTTTCCCATACAGGATGGTCATATAATAAATCAGGCTTGTTTATCACCAGCATTCTAAAAACCAGACCTCAGGAGAAAAACTAGGTCTGAGACACATGCATGGTTTCTAATATAGTGAATGTATAGCCTACCCTGATTATCACAAAATCAGGACAGCAAGAATATTTGCAGGAAGTTTCTTGTTTTAGATGTTCATTTTAGCACAAAGCTCAATAATGATACAGAGGTGACTTGTGCCCCAGCAGCCTCTTTATCAGCAACATGTTTTTGAGTGTTATCCAGTTGCTAAGAGAAGAAATGAAAATAAAACATGAATGCTTTTTCATAGTTCTCATATGGAAGGGCAGTTCTTCGAGGAAAAGTGCAAATGAAGCACAATCAATAAAGAGATGATGCAGAGGAGTTTTTAATTTTAAAAGCTGATTCATTTCCAGAGCAAATGATAAAAATATTTCATGGTTTAATGTTGATGTTTATGGAAATTTTTGCTAATTTCCTGGTGTGGTAACTAAAATATTGATAATTGGATTTTCTGTTGATGATGGCCTAGCAAAATGCTCTTTTTCTTCTTCTTCTTCTCTGTCCCCTAATCTTACTCATTTTTCCTTCTTTTATAGCTTCTGTCAACCAACACCAGCCTTCTCAGCTCTCCCAAGATAGCAGTTTATCATCTGTCATCCACTTCTCACTGACATCTAAGATGTGTTTAGAAAATGGTAAGATTCCTTTGCCCTTTACGAATCATGGTTGCCAGAGTGAGAGTCATTTCCATTCTCTGAATTTGAAACCTTTCTCCCAGCAATCCTCTTACTTTAACATCAGTCAAAGCCAGACATGGATTCCAAATCAAATTTTTCATTTTTTTTTTTCCAAGTCAAATTTTTCAAAGGCATCCCCTTTGATCCAGAACTGCTATGCCTCATACCCTGGGATTTTTTCCTTCATGGTCTTGAGAAGCCAGCTTTGGTGACAATGATATTAATGCCCCTGAAAGAGTGAACCAGGGCTCTTTCATGTCAAAAATAAACCACTCTGGCCTGGGAACTAAGGTTTCTATGCCAAAAGGTAAAAATTAGTTCTTAAATTTTTAAAATGTTATAAAGTATACCTCCCAGGAAAGATTATGGTTGCATAAATATAGAAAGAATATTGTATATCTCTGACCAAAGTTATAAAGGAGATAAGATATGGGCTGTTAGGAAGAGGGACCCTTGCTATCTCTTGGAACACAGGCGTAACATGGCTAACTGCTCTGTGACCTGGGGAGTGAGTAGGTGGTGGGGCTGATGACTGTGGGACTCGTGGATTTGCTCTTCATGGCCTTTTCATCACAGACTTAAACATTGTTGAAATGGTTCTACTTTGGGAGAATGTGCTTAGGGGTCAAGTGTTTCTTCTCCACTCCCAAATTTAGGCCTGGATAGAGGTTGAGGAAATAGACCCAGATACATATGATGAGAACAAGCCTGGTTGATATGATAAAATACTAAGTAGGGGTAAAGCAAAGCATCCAGCATCCAGAGAGTTTAGCATGCAAATATCCAGGAATCTGATGGATAAAACCCATTGACGTCTCTGAGCATTGACGTCTCTGAGCAGGCATTCAAATGGCAAACGGGGTCAGCCCACTAGGTATTCTGTGAACAAGAAGCAAGGCCTTGGTCATTGAAGAGCAGAACTTAAATTCTAGCATGGGCGGCTGGGAACAATTAGGACATTAACCAATCCTAAGGCGACTGTAACCAAGCTTGTTAAATCCTGCCAGTCTAAGGCTAAGATGGTTCTTAAGATCCAATGGAGATGAACCTGAATGTGGTATATTAGTTAGGACTCTTGGTGGTAGATGGAAGGAACCAAGCTTACACTAGCTCTAGCAATAAGAGAATTATTTGCTCATGTATTGAGGGTAGCTCACAAGATTAAAGGAAGAACTGAATGAACAGGGCCTACAGCAACACTGCTGGGGCTCCTCTGCTCTGTAGCTCTCTCCACTTGGTAAGAAGATGGCCACTGCCATCTTGAGATTCACATGCTTCCTGCCTAGGAAGGAAGACCTTCTTTCTCCCAGTGTCTCTGTGTCAATCTCAGGTATCGACTCTAATTAGCTTTATTTGAGTTATGTACCCACTCTGTGAACTAGCCGTGGTTGCCTCGAGATGGCAAACAATGATTGGTCAAATCTGGGTCATTGGCTCTCCCTATGCGCATAAGTGACAAAGCAATGTAATTATCAACCCAACTTGAGCCACGTGGAATGTGGATGGAGTGATGCTCCAAAGGAAGAGAAGTCAAATAGTTCCATATTTTTGAAAAAGAAGATAAAATCCTTCCTTCAACTAGTGCTAGTGTGGGGAATAGAAGGGGGTATAAAAGAGAAGGGCCAGGATGTCCTGATTCAAAGTTCTACCTGGCGATGTGGCTAAAATGAAGAGCTCATGGCTAAGACCTGAAGATAAGAATAGCCACTACACACATTCTAAGTATAGATAATATTTAAAGACACCTATGCATAGGAAGAACTTCTGGAAGGAGAAACAGCAGATTGCTAATGGTGCTTGTGTGTTAGGATTCCATGTCCTTTCAGCTTGCCCTCTTTCATTTCTTTATTTTCCAAATTTTCTTCTATATGTAAGTTACTGGTTTGTTGAATGGACTAGACTTGTTGGGATGAAATAAAGAAACAGCAGCTTTTCATCCTCTCCCATTCCCCTGAAATCTATCCTTGGATCTTTCCATATATTCAATACAATGGTAGAAGTTTTACAAGAAAAGAATGTTAGAGTTGAGAGGGACTTTAGAGACCATTTTATTTAATTCTTTCATTTTTTCAGATGAGAAAACTGAAACCCAGAGAGGCTGAGTGCCCAAGCTGTTTGTGGGAGAGTCAGGAACAGGACCCAAGTCTACTGACTACTGATAAAATGTTCTTTCTGGTAGATAGGATTTTGTCCCTAGACTGGAGAATGCCTGAAAATTTTGATCTGTCAGTTCATATGGTGTGTAAGGATTCTGAAAAGCCTTGAATACCTCATATGCCATCACAGAGGTTTAATTACTTTAGGTTGGAGCCTTGATCCCATTTCAATGAAAATCTCCTTGGAAAGAGGTAATTCTTAAGCTGGTTACTATTTATACTTTAATAAGAATGGACTTTGGTTGTTTCTGAAGTAGACTTCAGTAGACTGATGGCTGGGCAGGATTTACCTGGTGAGTATTGACTTGGTGTCAATTTTAAAAATATCTCTTTTGTATTCAATATATGTGTTTTCTTTTTAAAGGTTGGATCTTTCACCAACCTTACTCAAAATCGGAAGTTTTGGAATGGAAGAAAATCCTCAGTATTGCTGTGAAGAGACTACAAGTAGCCATAATTCAAATGTAGGTAGCCTTCTGCAGTCTAGAATCATTATTTTTTGAGGCATATGTGGTTGATAGGCAAGAAGAGGTGCAGATCCTCTGTGACCCTGGACAAATCACCCTATCAAATCCTATTACATCTGTAATACAAAAATATATATACATCTACACACATAGACACACAGACACACATAAACCTTTCTCTTTCTGGTAACTCATGGAAGATTCACTATATGGTACATGACTTACAACCAATCAGCATTATCAGGTGACTATTGCACGGTTATATGTGAAAACAGAGGAGTGAGGAGTGAGAGAAGAGAGGAAGTCAGGGAAAGAAAAGTAGGCAAAGCACTGTTCTAAGAAAACACAAAACCAGTCCCCGTGTCCAAGGAACTGTCACCTAAAAAAGGAAACTAAACATATGTGCACAAGAAGGCTTAGGAGAAAACATCTCAGCAAGTCATTATTGCTTGCTGAATCATCAGAGGGCATATCAAAGAATTAGGAGGTGATGATAAAAAGATCAGCTCTTGAAAGAATATCTACTCTATGCTAGATGGTAGACGTGATGTTTTATGTGTATCATTGATGTTCCTCACAGCGACCCTGTGAGGAAGGTACGATTATCATCCCATTTTACAGAAGAGGAAACTAATGTTCTGACAACTGTGGTAATTTGTTCATAGGCATATAGGCATATAGCTAGAAAGAGGCAGAGCCAGGGGTCAAACCCAGCTCAGAGTCCAAAGTCCACCCGTGTCCCACCAGGCCTTGTTTCCACTCTGGCATGAAAATAGCCACTTATTGCTTTAGGAGATGTATTTTAAATATAATACATGCTCATTATTTAAAATTTCCAAAAATTTAGGGAAGTGTAAGAAAAATTAAAATCACATAATCTTTTCACAAAAAGAATCTATTTTTGACATTTTGGCATATTTCCTTCCAGCTTTTTTTCTAATATACATATGCACATAGAGTAAATATGTATTTTGTACTACATATTTTATACATGTTTGTATTTAATCTTTTTAAGAGCAGTTGTAGATTTATAAAAACATCATGCAGGCCAAAAAGAGTTCCCATATACCCCTCCTCTCACACACAGTTTTCCCTAATATTAACATTTTGCATTGTTACACTTCATGAAACAATATTATTTTAATTATGTTATAAATATTAGTGTAATGTTGTACAATTCTATGGGCATGTATGAGTGGTAACATATGCAACCTGAAATTTCCCTTTTTTCCCTTTTTTAATGTACAATTCAGTGGTGTAAATTACATAAACAAAGTTAAGCCTCCAACCCCCATCATCCATTGACAAACTTTTCTATCACCCCAAATATAAAGTCCATACCAATTAGAAGTTAACTCCCCATTCCCCTCCCCCACTTGGTTCCTGGTTTCCTGCATTCTAGCTTCTGACTTCAAGCATATGCTTTTTTCCTGCTTATTTCATATAAATGAGATCATGCAGTATTTGTCCCTTTGTGCCTGGCTTATTTCATGCAATGTGAGCACGTTTTCAAGGTTCATCCATGTTGTACCATGCATCAGAACTTCATTCCTTTTGTGGCTGAATAATATTCCATTGTATGTAAACAGCACATTTTGTTTATCCAGTCGTCTGTTGATGGACACTTGGGTTGCTTCCACTTTTGGCAACTGTGAATAATGCTGCTATGAACATTGGTGTGCAAATGTCTGTTCAAGTCCCTGCTTTCAATTCTTTGGGGTACATACCTGGAAGTGGGATTGCCGGGTCATGTGGTGTTTCTATACTTAACTTTCTGAGAAACAGCCAAACTGCCTTTCACAGCTGCTGCAACATTTTGCATTCCCACCAACAATGAATGAGTATTCCTATTTCTCCACATCCTCTCCAAAAACTTGTAATTTTCTGTTTTATTTTTAAATAGTAGCCATTCTCTCAGGTATGAAATGGTATCTCATTGTGGTTTTGATTTGCATTTCCCTAATGGCTAATGATGTTGAGCATTTTTTCATGTGCTTTCTGATCATTTTTATACCTTCTTTGGAGAAATGCTTATTCAAGTCTTTTGCCCATTTTTAAATTGGGTTGTTTGTCTTTTTGTTGTTGAATTGTAGGATTTCTTTATAGATTCTAGATATTAAACCCTTATCAGATATGTGCTTTCCAAATATCTTTTCCCATTGTGTCAGTTGGCTTTTTATTTTCATTTCATTTTATTTTCATCAAGTCCTTTGATACACAAAAATTTGAAATTTTGATGAGGTCCTATTTATCTGTTTTTTTCTTTTGTTGCTTATTGCTTTGGTGAATAACACATAAAAAAAAAACCCATTGCCTAACATAAGATCTTGAAGATGCTTTCATAGATTTTTTTATTAGGAGTTTTATAGATCTGGTACTTGTATTTAGGTCTTTCTTCCATTTTGAGTTGAATTTATGAGGTAGGGGTCCACCTTCATTCTTTTGCATATGGTCATCCAGTTTTCCCAGCACCATTTGTTGAAGAGACTATTCTTTCCTAATGGAGTGGAATTGACATCAATGTCAAAACTCAGTTGGCCATAAATATGAGAGTTTACTTCTAAAATCTCAATTTAATTCTATTAGTCTTTTTTTTTTTTTTAGAGATTTTTTAAATTTATTCATTTATCCCCCCCTTGCTGCTTGTGCTCGCTGTGTCCATTTGCTGTGCGTTTTTCTGTGTTTGCTTGTCTCCCCTTGCTGGGTCGTCCTGCTGCGTCAGCTCACCGCGCCGCGTGGGCCGGCTTGCCTTCACCAGGAGGCCCCGGGAACCAAACCCGGGGCCTCCCATATGGTAAACGGGAGCCCTACTGATTGAGCCACATCCGCTTCCCTCCATTAGTCTTTATGTCTGTCCTTGTGCTGTACCATACTGTTTTTTTTAATCCCCTCCCCCATTGTTGTTTGCACTTGCTGTCTGCTCTCTGTGTCCATTCACTGTGTATTCTTTCTGTGTCTGCTTGTCTTTCCTTCTCATCTTTCTCTTTAAGAGACAACAGACACCAATCTCAGGATCTGCAGTGTGGGACAGAGGCACTCAATTGCTTGAGTCACCTCATCCCCTAGTCTGCTGCATCTCTCACTGTCTCTCCTCTGCATCTCCCTTTGTTGTGTCATCTTGCTGCACCAGCTCAGTTCTCTGCAGAGCGCGGGCCGTCAGCTCTCTGGCACAGGCCAGCTTGCCTTCACCAGGAGGCCCCAGGAAATGAACCCGGGGCCTCCCATATGGTAGATGGGAGCCCCATTGCTTGAGCCACATCCGCTTTCCCCATATTGTTTTGATTACTATAGCTTTGTAATAAGTTTTTTTCCTTTTATTTATTTATATTTGCTTATTTATTTATTTATTTATTTATTTATTTTTGTGATAAGTTTTAAGATCAGTGTAAGTGTAAGTCCTCCAATTTCTTTTTCAAGTTGGCTTTGGCTATTGGGGACATTTTACACTTCCAGATGAATTTGATGCTTGGATTTTCCATTTCTGCAAAGAAGGTTTTTGGAATTTCTATTGGGATTGTGTTAAATCTGGAAATTGCTTTGGGTAGAATTGACATCTTAACAATATTTTGTCTTCCAATTCATGAACATGGATTGTTTCCATTTATTTAAGTCTTCTTTAATTTCTTTTAGTAATGTTTTATAGGTTCTGGATAGATTTGTTCTTAGATATTTGGTTCTTTTAGTTGTTGTAAATGCAATTTTTCTTCATCTCCTCTCCAGGTTGTTTATTTTTAGTGTATAGAATCACTACTGATTTTTGCATGTTGATCTTGTACCCTGCCACTTTGCTGAACTCATTTATTATCTCTAAAAACTTTGTTGTGGATATTTCAGGGTTTTCTGTATATAGGGTTATGTCATCTGAAATAGGGAAAGTTTTACTTCTTCCTTTCCAATCTGGATACCTTTTATTTCTTTTTCTTGCCTAATTGCTCTGGCTAGAACTTCCAGTACATTGTTGAATAACAGTGGTGACAGTAGGTATCCTTTTCTTGTTCCTAATCTTAGAGGGAAAGCTAACAGTCTTTCACCATTGAGTATGATGTTAACAGTGGGTTTTTCATATATGCCCTTTATCATGTTGAGGAAGTTTCCTCCTATTCCTGTATTTCTAAGTGTTTTTATCAAGAAGAGTGCTGGATTTTGTCAGATGCCTTTTCTGCTATGAGATGATCATGTGGCTTTTTCTGTTCTGTTAATGTGGTATATTACATGAATGGATTTTTAAAATGCTGAACAACCCTTGAATACTTTATCCCACTTGATCATGCTGTATAATTCTTTTAATGTGCTGTTGGATTCAGTCTGACAGTCCTTTGTTGAGAATTTTTGCATCAATATTCATAAGGGATATTGGTCTGTAATTTTCTTTTCTTGTGGTATCTTTATCTGGCTTTGGCATCAGGGTGATGCTGGCCTCATAGAATGAGTTAGGGAGTGTTCTCTCCTCTTCAATTTTTTAGAAGAGTTTGAGCAGGATTAGTGTTAAGTTTTCTTGGAATGTTTGGTAAAATTCACTTGTAAAGTCATCTGGTCTTGGGTGTTCTTTGTTGGGATGTTTTTGATTACTGATTTATTCTTTTACTAGTTACTGGTTTGTTGAGATCTTCTATTTCTTCTCAGTCAGTGTAAGTACTTTGTGTGTTTCTAGGAATTTGTCCATTTCATCTAGGTTACCTATTTATTGGTGTACAGTTGTTTATAGAATCTTCTTATAGTCCTTTCTAATTTTGTGGGGTCAGTAGTAAGGTCCTCCCTTTCATTTCTTATTTTAGTTATTTGCATCCTCTCTCTTTTTTTGTCAGTCTAGCTAAATGTTTGTTGATTTTTTAAAATCTTTTCAAAGAACCAACTTTTGGTTTTGTTCTTTCTTTTTTTTTTTTTTTTTTTTTTTAATTCTCTATTCATTTATCTCTGCTCTAATCTTCGCTTTTCCTTCTTCATAGCTTTTAACTTAAAGTCTATTTTATCCAATATTAGTATAGCTACCACAGGTCTTTTTTGTTACTGTTTGCATGGATTATGTATTTCCAATGTTTCACTTTCAATCTATTTGTGTCTTTGGGTTTAAGGTGAGTATCTTGTAAACAACATGTAGTTGGATCATGCTTTTTAATCCATTCTGCCAATCTGCGTCTTTTGATTGGGGAATTTAATCCATTAATATTCAGTGTTAATACTGTAAAGGCAGTACTTACTTCAGTCATTTTGCCCTTTGGTTTTCATATGTCATATATTTTCTGTCTCCCTTTCCATTATTGCAACCTCCTGTCTTTATAGTTGATCTTTTGTGATGTATCTGTCTGATACCTTTCTCATTTATGTTTCTATATATTTTAAAAATACTTTCTTTATTGTTACTCTGGGGTTTGTATTATATCATCTACAACTGTAACCTAATTTGAAAAGATACCAACTTAGCTTCAATGCATACACATTTTTTGCTCCCATATCCCTCCACTTTCACTTGGTATGTTGTTTTTTGTTCCACATTGCCTCTTTATATTTTGCATGTCTGTTATCAGAAAATATGACTTTTTCCATTTCAATTGTATTTTCACTCTTATAAGAATTAGAAAGTAGAGTATTATATTGAGGACATGGTACTATTGGGTTTTACCTTTTTAGTTACTTTTAACTGAAGATTTTCACTTCACACTACTTCAACCCACTCTCTCCTGTCTTTTTCTTTTGACCTGAAGAACTCCTTTTAGTAATTCTTTTTTTTTAAACAATATTTTCATTTTTATTATAAAAATGTACACACAACAAAGATTGTCATTTCTTGGCTTTCCTTGCATTCAGCACTTGCTCTTGAGCAGCTTTCTTTGCTTTTAGCATTTTGACGAGTTCCTCATATCGTTTCATACAGTCCTTCTTTGTCTTGCAAGGCAGTTTCTGCTATTTTCCCCATCTTTCAGTTGTATTTATTGGATATGTTTTCAAAGCTTGTTCCAAAAGCCTCTGTTCTATTGTCCAAGGAGTGGAACCTTTGCATGGTTCTTCAAATCTTTCTGAATGTGTGGTATTTCTGCTTGTGGCATCACTTCATGTTCTTTTTTTAAATTTATCAAAAAAACTTTTTTTAATATCATTTTTTCACGAGGGTCAAGTTTTTCGAGACTCTGCTTTGCCAATAACATCTTTGGCGGTTCTCTTGACTCCAGAAGAAGAATGTATGTTCATGTAGTGGCAATAACTTCCCATCTTGAATTTGTTCCAGCAGGAAAGAGGTTCACAGCTTTAATTAGTAATTTTAGATCATCTTTGGATGAATTTTTACTGCCATTTCCACCTCCAGCAATTGATTTCTCTGCATTCCTAGATGCTTGTTGAATATGAGCCTCAGCTTCCTCTTTCTCTTTTCTAATTTGCTCATTAGAAAAGAGCAAATTATCCCCAAAACTGTTAGTATGGCTTGTTTTTTTCCAGAGCAGGCTTTCCTGTTTTGTTTTGTTTTGTTTTGTTTTTTGGTAGATGATGTGAGTATTTCATTCAGGCACTGTAAGCTTGCTAGTTCAAGCCAACCAGAAAGTTTTTCCACTTCTTCCATCATTTTTACCTGCTCCACCTCATTGTCAGAAAAGTGATTCCAGGTCTTGCATGAATTTTGAAGTTTTTGCCTTTCATTTTTAATGGGTTTTTTCTGGATGTCTTTTTTCCTCCTTCTTTGTCAACAATGCTTGCTGTCTAATTTCCTCTTCTTTTTCGTTAGCTAACTGAGCAGCTTCTAATTCAGCTTGTCTTTGTTTTTCTTTAGTTTCTTGTTCCTTCCATTTTGCTTCCGCTCGTTTCTTCTCTGCTTCTTTCTCGGCTTTTTCGTCTTCCTTGAATTTTTTTAAAATCCTTGGGTCACAGCTATATACATTATCAACTACTGTTCTTATTCTGTTCATTTCCTTTTCTTTGTGCCCTTGTTGTTCTATTTTGCTTTTCAATCCATCTCCTCTCATCAGAACATTCTGCTTTTTCTTTCCCGTCTTCATCTAAATAAGAAAATTCTCTCGGGAAGTGGCTGTGGCTCAATCAGTAGGGCTCCCGTTTACCATATGGGAGGCCCCGGGTTCGGTTCCCGGGGCCTCCTGGTGAAGGCAAGCCCGCCTGCACGGCGTGGTTAGCTGACCCAGTGAGCACAAGCAGCAAGGGGGGGATAAATGAATAAATAAATAAAATATTTAAAAAAAAAAAAAAAAGAAAAGAAAATTCTCTCTAAGAATCAAAATTATACCAGAAAGAATAAAATGCATCTACATCTTCAAAGGATGAATTCATATCACCAAGTTTAGGAACATTTTTCTTATTTGACCATCTGGAATTCCTTTCAAACACTGGGGAAAACACTTTGAAGAAATTGTCCTTTGCCTCACTTTTGGAGGAACTGAGTTATCAAAAGTAGGATCTACACTATTAAATGCCCATCTTTTCACTGGATCAGACAACATTTCATAAGCTTTAGTTATGCAAGTGAAATGTCATTATCCCTTTCTTTTATTGGCTCACGAGCTGCTTTCCATTTGTCTTGGCCATGTTTTAAAACCATTTCTTTATGATCTGCTTTGATCTCTGTGTAGCTTTGTATCTTACGGGGCCAAGTCCAAGAATTGCGTAATGATCCTGGTTCTTCCAGTTTTGGGGATCAAGTGTTTTCAGCATAGGAAACTCTTCTAACTGCAATTCTTCATCTTCTGATTCCTCTGATAACTCTTTCTTATCCTCCAGTTCCAGTGGTCAGAGCGTGGGTGATGTCAGTGCGCTGGTCTTCCTCAACACTTGCCAGGAGCAGCATGATGGCACCGGGGCCAGCCCTGTGGGCACACTGGGCTTGTGTCCCAGGCTGAGGGCATTTTGTGTCCCATCCAGCTCTGTCTTCCAATCTGAGCCTCACGCCTAGACTCTACGATGCCCAGAAACCAGCTCACAGAGACAACCAATCCTTTTAGTAATTCTTGTAAGGCAGGTCTTTTGTTTATAAACTCTCTCAGTTTCTGTTTATCTGTGAGTATTTTAATCTCCCCCTCATTTTTGAAGGACAGTTTTGCCAGATAAAAAATTTTTGGCTTGCAGTTTTTCTCTTTTAGTACCTTAAATATATTGTATCACTGCCTTCTCGTCTCCATGGTTTCTGATGAGAAAATTGGCACTTAGTCTTATTGAGGATCCCTTTTATGTGACAAACCACTTTTCTCTTCCTGCTTTCAGAATTCTCTCTTTATCTTTGGCATTTGACATTCTGATTAGTATGTGTCTCAGACTATGTCTATTAGGGTTTATTCTATTTGGAGTATGTTGTGCTTCTTGTATGTGTATTTATGTCTTTCATAAGAGTTGAGAAAGTTTTGACCATTATTTTCTCAAATATTCTTTATGCTCCTTTTCCCTTCTCTTCTCCTTCTGGGACTCCCATGATGAGTATGTTCTTATGCTTCATGCTGTCACTCGTCCCTGTGACACTGCTCAATTTTTTCTATTCTTTTCTCTATTCTTCTT
Organism: Tolypeutes matacus; assembly: GCA_026826555.1. Classification (NCBI taxonomy): domain Eukaryota; kingdom Metazoa; phylum Chordata; class Mammalia; order Cingulata; family Chlamyphoridae; genus Tolypeutes; species Tolypeutes matacus. The sequence continues at coordinate 28,347,000 of JAKSZT010036119.1, read as the reverse complement.
ATTATATGATTTTTATTGTCTTGTCTTCTAGTTTACTGATTCATTCTTCTACCTGTTCAAATCTGCTGTTGTGTGTCTCTAGAATTTTTTTTTTTTTTTTAAGATTTTATTTATTTATTCATTTATCCCCCTCTTGCTGCTTGTGCTCGCTGGGTCAGCTAACCATGCCGTGCGGGCGGGCTTGCCTTCACCAGGAGGCCCCGGGAACCGAACCCGGGGCCTCCCATATGGTAAATGGGAGCCCTACTGATTGAGCCACAGCTGCTTCCCTAGAATATTTTTTTATTCATTTAAAAACAATATATTGAAGTATATCTTTCATACATGAATATACATAAATAAAACCTATATAGTAAAAGTTGTGAACTTACAAAACAAACCTGCATAACATCATACAGGGCTCCCATATATCACCCCACCACCAATTCCTTGCATTTTTGTGAAACATTTGCAACAAATTATGAAAGAGCACTGTCAAAGTATTACTACTAACTATAGTCCTCTATTTTACATTTGGTGTATTTGCCCCCCAACCCACCCTATTAATTTTTTGTTCATAAACCATACAATTTATCTAATGTGTACAATCAGTGGCATTTGGTATAATCACCGAGTTGTGCATTTATCATTTCAATCAATATTAGAGCATTTTCATTACTCAAAAACAATAACAACAACAACAAAAAAAACCCACTATCATACCCATATCTCTAGTGTATTTTTCATCTCCATTATTGTGCCTTTCATCCCCATCATTTTTATTATGTTTCTTTCTAGACTTTCAAATTCTTCTTTATGCTCACATATTGTCTTTTTAATATCCGTTAGCTGTATATTCTACATTAGTTTATTTTTATCCATATTTTCCTTCATCTTTTGAATTGATTTAGAAGATTTGTTCAAACTTCTTTGATTAGTTGTTCCAAATTCTGTGTCTCCTCTGAAGTTTTAATTTGTTCCCTTAACTGGGCCATATCTTCCTGTTTCTTAGTATGGCTTATAATTTTTTGCTGATGTCTGGGCATCTGATTATTTTAATATGTTAACTCCAAAGGTCAGTTTCGCCCTCTTGCCTAGGATTTTATTGTTGATTAGCTTAGTGTTAAGCCTTTAAAGGAGACTGTGTTTAACTGTTCTGATATTCTAAGCTCCTCTGTACATAATTCTTGCCCTGGATATGTGGTAAAATTTTAAAATTGCCCTTTTTGTGTGTAATTGTTTCACCTACAGGAAAAAATCTTCCTTTCCTCTATTCCTTCTCTGGGACTCTTGATCTACTGTTTGTTTTTGTGCAGAAATTTCTCCCCAACTCCTATTATTTGTTTAAATACTCTCCCTCACTCAATGTCCCCTTTTCATTACACTTTTCAGTTCTGGGACCCATTCTGTCTTACAGCAGTTCAGTCTTCCTCTGACCCTCCTCCCTGGCAGGAGGGAATAGGCCATTCTGCCTCTGGGCTACTCCCAAGCCCAGTGTGGGACTGAGTGAGGGGGAAGGGATCTGTACTGGCAGGTCTGGGATGAAAATCTCCTACCTGCTTTTGGTGTTTGTTTTCCTTTTTCTTCAATTCAGCATTTGTGGAGTTCTTCTCTGGCCTCTATCATACTCCAGAGATCCAAGAGAGTGGGATTTGTCCTTTTATTAGTTGATTCTGAGGGGAGTCTTTTCCAGGGGATGTCTTCTTAAGTCTCCATGTTGATGATATGACTCTGCAATTGCAATTTCTTGATTCAGCACTTGCCAAGTTAATACAACCCTTTACTTGTTTTTCTCAGTTTTAAGGAAAGTTACTGTCTTTAAAATTTCTTTGCTGCCTTTGCTCAAGGGGGTTTGGAGCAATGGTCTCCCTCAGAGCCAGCCCTCAGTGATCTGAAGTAGCTAATCAAAAGCAGTGATCAGCAATCAGAACACATACCCCTGGAGTTTGGGGACTAGTCTTCAGAGCCTACCCTGTTACCAGGAAGCTGCACCAGGAGCCTGAGCTACAGTCCCCAGTGCTATCTTATCTGCCATGAGGCTGGGGGATGGGGAGTCATAGCCCCTGAGGGAGGGTGGAACTCACCAGTATTTACCATAATTTGCCTGCTTCTTCTTCCTGCTCCTTCCTGGATGCTAAACAGTGTTCTGCTAGACTTCGAAGTTTCAGAATTGTTTATTCAGAAAGTTCTTGGCAGTTCAATAGTTGTTTTGGTGGAGGGAATGATTCCTGGAGTTTCCTACCCTGCCATCTTCCCACCAACCTTTTCCAAGCTCACTCTTGTATCTTTTTGTTGTTGAGTTGTAGGAGTTCTTTATAAATTCTGGATATTAAACCCTTAACAGATATATGGTTTCCAAATATTTTCTCCTATTCTGTAGGTTGTCTTTTTGTTTTCTTGATAAAGTCCTTTGATGTACAAAAGTTTTAAATTTTGATTCAGTCCTATTTATCTATGTTTTCTTTTGTTGCTCATGCTTTTGGTGTAAAGTCTAAGAAACCACCACCTAACACAAGTTCCTGAAGATGTTCCCTTGTGTTTTATTCTAGGAGTTTTATAGTTTTAGTTCTTATATTTAGGTCTTTAATCCATTTGGGTTTTTTGGTCTGATGTAAGGATTCACCTTCAATCTTTTGCATATGGCTGTCCAGTTCTCTAAACACCATTTGTTGAAGAGAGTATTCTTTCCCCACTAAGTAAACTTGGCACCTTTGTCAAAGATCAGTTGCCAAAGGTGTGAGGGTTTATTTCTGAACTCTCAATTCAGTTCCATTGGTCTGTATGTCTGCCTTTGTGCTGTAACAGCTTCCATGCCATTGTATTCTTTGGAAACAAGATTTTGTTTGACTTTGCCTTTCAATTCTATTACATGGATGTTCCATGAGGTTTTTTGTACCATTCTCCTATTACTGAACATTTACATTTTTTCTCTATTTATAAATAACAGTCCTATAGACAATTTTTGTTTCTTTGATTCCTTTCTAAGGCTAGATTCCTAGAATTGGAACCACTGAATAAAAGGATAAGAAGATCCTCATTTTTTCCTATGAATTTTAGTGTCTTTTTACCTATTCATCTAAATTTTTCTATGTATTAAAGCCATTAATCCTTTGTTATTTGTGGTAAATATTTACTTCTTCATTTTCCTGTTTGCTTTTTAATTTTGTGATTAAGACCTAAGTGTTTTAGCTTTTATTATTGTCCATCTCTCCATGTTTTAAGATTTCTTCTATTATCTTTATAACTGGAAAAATCTTTCCTCTTCTGAAATTAAATAAACCTACCACCTTTCTTTTTCTTCTACACTTAACTGAAAATTTTGTTGTGTGTAATGTAAGGCAGTGAGATTCTAGCTTTATTCATGCCACTCCAATAATAATGATAGCTAATACTTATTGAATGCTTATTTTGTGTAAGTCACTATGTGAAACATTTTATATACTTCCATGAGTTAGTTGCTATTGTTATGCCAAGGTCAGGGAGCTAGGAAGTAATTGAGCTGTGATGCTGTGATACAAATTTAACTCTGTTTGGTACCAAAGCCTGTGTATTTAATTACAACCCTCTATTACCTCTCTGGCACCGTTACTGAATACACTTACTGTTATCCACTGATTTGAATTCCCAACTTAATAATATCTGTATTCTTGCATCTATTAGAATCTGCTTTTGAGCTGTGTACTCTGTTCCATTGATCTGCCTATTAGGTCTTTAGCTATTTTAATTATTTAGATTATATAATATGAGAGAGATAGTCAGAGTATGGTGGTTAAGAAAGAGACCTTGGAGCCCAGCTAATGGATTAAAATCTCAATTCCATCCATTCATGTGAACTAGGTAACTTCGTTTCCCTGTGACTCATTTTCCTCATTTGTAAAACGGGGATAATAATAGTAGCTACCTTATAGGGTTGTTGTAAATGATTCCTAACACAAGTAAGCATTCAATAAATGGTAGTTATTATTTCTTAATATCTGGCACAGCAAATCGCCTCTGGTTACTCTAACTACATTAAAGCATTTTAATCTCAATGATTTATACATCCAGGTGAAAATAAAATCAGTTTTTCAAGTTGAAAAAAGTCCTCACAGTGATGTGGAACAGGCAATATATTTTAATGAAAAGAAAACAAAACTTGGAGCCAGAACACCCAGGTTCATTAGTAAATGGTGTGGGATCTTGTGCAAATCATTCAGACTTCCTGCTCCTCAGCTTTTTCAGTCATTTTGGGACAATAACATGCATTCTTCTTATTACAGCAGGTTGTTGTGAAGCTTAAATCAGCACAATATACATGAACACTTTGTAGACACTAAAGCACTAAGCAAGTAAAAAGCATTTTTAATAATAACTCAGCACCATCAGCGTAAGTTTGGAGCCAAGAAGAAATGATTTGGCAGAGAAGGTAGAGGAGAACAATTTAGCTGACATGCAGCAGGGATGAGTAAGGTGCTATTATACATGACTCATCCTAATAAACTGTGTCAAGGGAGTGGTTTTTTAACAATGAGAATTGCTAAAGTTGCTAGGATTTGTTTCTAAGAGATTTGTCATTTACAGAACCAAAGCTTAAATAAGAACACGGGGAATTTTAAAATACATTACTACTAATATTTCTGCAAGAAGAGCAGCCAAATCTTAACATTCCTGGTTACTGGTGTTAGAGATACCATGGGGATTAAATGAATGCTCACTTAATGAAATCCAATTTTAGACAAATCAGCCTCTTTATCCTACCAAATTTCCACTGCAATTGGCTCAACATAGAAGTTTAATATTGAATTATACCCAGAGAATTTAAGAGCAGGATGAAAGACAGTCTTCTCTAACCATAATGGCAAGTTCATACTGGAATAGACTCTGTGGATTTATCACTGGAAGTCTGTTCTTACAAAAGTAGCAAACTCTCCTATCCCATACCAGATCCCAAGGCACTCCATCCAGTAGAACAAATTCCCCAACAGAGTCCACCTGGGTCTGTTGTCTGGGCCTGAATCAGATTTCTGGGCTGTAGCTGCCAAAGCACTGTTCCTCTGATTTTACTTATATTCACTGTTACAACATGGTGGTACAAGAAAAGTGCCCTTCTGGTAACGCCAGGCTAGCTTCTAATCCTGACACTGTCATTTCCTAGTTGTATGTTGAGGAGTACAATGGTCGTTAAAATGTAAAAGTTTAGAGGCCAGGCTATGGAGTCCACATGACTCTCATACTCCCATTTGTCAGCCATGGAATTTGGGGCACTTAGCTTCTCAAAGCCTTACTTTCCTTATGGAAAATGTGGATCCTAATAGAATCTACCTTATAGAGTTGTTGAAAATATTAAACAAAATAATGCAGCCAAATAATTTACATAGTCTGTAGGATATCATAAACACTCAATAAACAGTAATTATTAATTAGCATGTACTGCTTCCTTTTCTGTACTTTGGCTCCCTCATCTGTAAAATGGGATGAGATATTTTCCAAACATCCTTCCACTCATATTCAATGAATGCCCCCACCTTTTGAATTTTGCTTACTATTACATTCTTAGGACAATTTGATTTGAGACATTGTTCCTTTTCTATTCCAGCCTCTTACTTGGAGCAGTCCAGCTAACCAAAGGGCTGGGACCATTGTGTAGTTTCTGACTTGGAGAAGGATTGTTCCTTCAGCCCTGACAATAATCTTTCCTGGGAATGACCAACCCCTTGAAATTTCCAAGAAATGTTCTGTGCAATTATTAGGGCCTTTTTGTTGAATGAATCTACTAGGTGTTAATTATCACCTGCTGGAGAATTAGAGGTCAATTTCTGGTCCTCAGGAAGGAGCAAGGTCCAATTGCTGCCAACCCTTGGAGAAAAGGCAGATACTGGCATGTGCGGTAGATTGGTCTTTACACACTTATGAAAAGTCTGTTTCTCTAGGGTTCTGCTAAAGGGGTTAGAAAAGGATGCATTGCTTTTAAGAGAGTCATGGGGAACTTTCCTGAATTATAGCTGCCTACTCTTGAGTATTTGATTAATGTGATGAAAGAGATGTGTTGGAGTTTTCGCAATAGAGTTTTTGTAAGGAGAGTGTGCTGTTTTTTTTCTCCCAATAATTATAGGTATTTACACTTTAAAGACATACTTAGCTTTTTTTTTGCTTTCTTTTTTTTTTTAAGCTTTCTTTTAAGAATAATCCAAGAGGTCCATTTGTGGAAAGTCACAGAAAAAATAGAGCCATGTCTAGGCATTGAATGAAAGGGCTGAGGTGTGGACTTGGAGAATGGTAATTAGACTTGTGTTTCCTGTTGGATTTATAAATGCGTATTGTTAAGCTGACATTCTGCCAGCCTTCGGTGCTTGTAAATGGAGTGGCACGCGTGTGTTGTCATGTAGGGAAGAGTGGAAATCTGTAAGTGCTTTGCTTTTGTCATATTGTTTAAAAATTCTGCCCACTCACCTCATTTTTGACAGTGGGGTACATTTTCATAAGAATGAGGAAGGAAAGAGGGAGAGGCAGAAGAGGGAAGCAGGAGAAGAGACAAAGGGGAAGAGAGAGAAAGGCAATTGTTTTAATAGAGTGTTTCCATTTTCCAGGTGCTGAGTGGCAGAACTGGCCCTTGCGCACCCTTCTGGCTCTGGCTCTGGCTCCCTCCCCACAGGACTCACTGACAAGCGCCCCCTCCCACTTCTCCAAAAAGACCTGGTGACCCTTGCCTGTTGCCAGGGACTCCCATCCCCAGGACTCCCATCCAACACTGGTGTGACTATTGTACCTCTCCTTCCTTCATCTGGTAATCATCTGGTAATCATCTATATCATTGCCAATAACTTATTTTTAATCGTTTTCTAATCTTCTTTTCAGCATAGCTCTTTTCATTCCCCAGACCCCACAACAAACCAATAAATGTACACACATGCACAGACAACCCGTTTCTCCAAGCACTCCAAGACCCTCCTAGAGATATGCAAGCTCAAGTTTAGGAATTTTCAAATGCACCTTAAAATGAAACTTTGGGGATTCCTATTTGAATCTGCTGTGGATTATGTACTTGATGAGGATAGCCTTAGGCATTCTTTCATGTTGGTGCTGAGTTTTGTTTTTGTTTTTGGGGTTTTTTTTTTTTTTGGTGTTGTATTTTTGAGCCCCACTCTATGTCCAAGTTGGAAATGCCCAAATTGCTGACTCTGCTCAAAGAAAGTGGTGCCTGCTTCTAACGAGAATCCACTCACTTCTGATTATTCTCAAATACTGGTCATCGATCCAGTTCCATCCCCAATTCTGCTTTAATAACCAAGAAGGCCAACAGCCCACATTTGGTGGCTGGGACATGAATTAGAGGCAAGCCAGCAAATCTATATGGACATCAGACAGGTGGTGGTAGTCTCCAAAAAAGCTAAGAATGAGTCCTTAGTATACGATTTCTGCTTGCCAGCCTGACTCCTAGTGGAGTCTTCGAATATCATATCATGTACCAGCCACTTGTTGGTACATGAGTGTGTGCCTGTGTCGGGGTGGGGGAGGTAGGAGGCTGGACAAGAACTAGGACTATCTCTTCCATTGGCTGATCCTCAGATACAGAGCCCTAGTAAGTTTGTATTTTATAAAAAGTATGCTCACTGCTCCTGTAGCACCTGGAAAGCAGTGCTGTGGAGTGGAGAGAGTCGAGATGGGAGTTTGGAATTGGTATGCCTGGCATTTAATCCTGGCTTTACCCTGTAACCTTAAAACTCAAGCCATTTCTTTTGAATGACGTTAAAAGTGCCTTTTTAAACAAGAAGGCTATGAATTTTGCCTGTGGAATGAATAGTGAATATTTATGAATGAGTATTAGGATCTCAGTCTGAAATCTAGAAACTAGGGATTTTCATATTTACCTACTCTTTCCCACCTTATTATCAATGTTCCCAACAGAACTGTAACAGTAACCACTAGTATTTATAGAGTGCATGCTGCTACCATGCACTGAGCTTCACGTGCATTAATCAGAGAATCCTTACAACACTTCTGCGAGGTATTGATATACCCATTTTGCCGATAAAGAACTCCAGACTCAGGGGAATTTATTAATTTGAGTAATTTCTACAGTTAGCAATTAGCAGAGGCAGGATTCAAACTCGGATCTCACCAAAACCTGTGATACATTCATGCTATTACTATACTAATTGTTACAATTCCTACAGCCCCAAGTATGGTGAGTCACACTCAGTAGATGCTCAATAACGGTTTGAAAAAATGATATGCACTTAGTAAATGCTTGGCTAAAGACTGGAGGGTGACTCTGTTTCAAAATAATGGTTCTTGCAATTTTAAGGGAGCCTATTACATTAGTGGTGAAGAGGGGGCTGCAAAGAACTCAAACAGAGCCTCTGGCTGTCAAAGACCAAGAAATTATTCAAATCTTGAATTCTTTTATTTGAACAGAAAAACAGAAGAAGCGAAGCTAAAAGAAGCGGGATTCAACAAACGAGTTATCCTCCGCCATTACAATGACCCTGAAGAGGTGGGCAAGGATGGGCATGGGTCCCAGTGTTTCTGGCTTGAGCTGCTGAAGAGAAAGCCTCAGATGCCAAAGGTCAAAGAAGCTGACCCAGCGATGAAAAAATTCCATTACGCCCTGGTGGATGGTTCCTCTCTGACCTAATATCCTTGTGAAATTCTCAAGGGGAAAGGAAACTAGAAGAAGCAGGGAGTGATGGAAGGGGCTGATAGGTAGGGAATTTTCATTTCAACAGCAAATCCCCAGAAGCATTGGGAAAGTGCAGCAGCCCTGAGGAGGTTCGATGCCTGTGTTTATTCAATCCCTTTCTCTGAAGGGTTCACATTCCCTCATTTTGGGGACAGAAGTCTGAGAAAGGGGTTGGGGCAAGTTCTTTGGTTTACATACCTTACATCTATTTGAGGGAACCTGTGTAGCCAATATTAAGTACCTGAGGGCTCATGTATTTCTGAGAAAATGAGTTCTCCTTGATTTGTTTTCCTGATTACTGGAGAGAACTACAAGGGCATTTAGCATCTAGAGAGTCTAGTTAAGAGAAGAGAGGGGTTCTGTAATTCCTACAAATCCAAAATGGAAAAAATGTCAAGAGTCCATCATAGTCATTCTGTAGAGATTGGTACAGATGAGTTTTGTGAAATTGTTCACATATCCTTAATTATCCTTCAGCCCTCCTTCACCCCTGGTGTGTCCATAGATAGTGGCGGGGAGACCTGATCCCCCTGCTCTGCACTAGAATGACCTTGTTGGGCAATGCTAGACACCACTGGGCAGCTTTGCTTTCCATTAAGAGGACAGTCTGACCAGACATTCATGTTATTATTGACAAGACTGGTTTCAATGGATTTGGGGCTAAAATGAGGGTGCAAGTCAAGTGAATAGATGGGAAAAACATGCAGCTAGGAGTCGGGGGATCCATGTGCTGGTCTGGCATTGCCACGATCGTGCTCAGTGACTGGGAAATCCAGTCACCCTCTCTGGAACTCCGTTGCCTTATCTATAAATAATTGAATAAAAATAAAATAAAATAGGAAACGTGTATGAAAGCTGGCATCATTCTATATAAGAATTATTATTAACATTGTTGTTTTTGTCAAATCATTCCTTAACCTGGATTTTATCTATCCTTCCGGCCGCCTAGCTGTCTGCCAAAGCTATTCTGACCACCCTTGGGGTGGCGTCTACACCAACATATTCAGTGACCTGCCAAAGCCAGCTATCCTTGGAACCTTTACACCTTTTGGATGTGGTAGCATTTCTATTCCTGATAGGTTTGTGAGATTCCAGACAAACTAAAACTTGGGAGTTACCTATAGAGTGGGGGAAGAGCTAAATCTCAACAGGAATGCACAGGAAAGAATCTTTTTAAGTGTCAGTGTAATTGGAAAAGCAGGTAAAGAAAACGGAGCATATATATGCATTGATGGTTTTTCCTTTTACAGACTTGCCAATTAGCACAGCCCTAAAGACCACAGGTCTCAAAGAATCAGATTGCACCATTCCTATGGTGATGCTGCTCAGGAGCAGAGGGGCTTATATGAAGATGAGGCCCCAGGAAAGCACAGCTGGGGGGACTGAAACAGGGAGGCTGATATATAGGTCAGCCACATGTCAGCTGGGTCTCCTCCCCTTAAGAACTAGGTAACGTTTGCAGGACCTCCACTGCATGACCAGGGAAAGTCTAACGTCCTCCTCAAGATTTCTGCAAGTTTTTAGGGTTGACGGTCTTGTGTTGTCCTCTGGCTCTGACATCTTCCCTCCTCTGAATCTTGTACTCCACTCTATGTCTTTATTTTAATTTGAACCAATTAGGGAATTTGCTCCTTTTTCTTGATTTTCACACATGAAAAGCAACTCACCTGAGGCCTCTGTGAGGATAGAAGAATTTCCTGAAGGTTTGGTTGGTTGAGTTTACTGCTTAGTGATGCAAACAACGTAAATGGAATGTAAAATGGATTAAAGTGTTCTTAAAAGCTCGTCAGCTGCCTTACAGTGTTGCCCAGTATTTCACACTTTCCTCTTCTGGATCCTCTTTCTTTTCTCTCCCTTGCTATCTCAGGAGGCACTCTCTCCTCACCCTCCCCAAATCCTTCCATTTTCTTATGGGAGAGAAATCCAACTCTTTACAGCTTCCTACACCAGTCAGCTAACTTTTGCATATCCAAGTACCTTGCTAACAGTTTGGATGAGGCATCCTAGGTGGAGGAAGGAGGTGAGAGATCAAGGAAAAGGGAGTGCAGTTACCTTACTCCTCACACTGCATTCATCCACGCCATTGCTATGATGGTTTTTTATTCATTTCCTTTGCCAAATGTGGGGAAACTCAGTGAGACTGCCCTCCCCACCCCACCCCCATCTGTATAGAAACCTCACACAACCATCTATTCCATTACTCTTGAGCCATTTGGGATTTAAACATTGTTTTTAAAGTTCACATATATTCGTTGTACCTACCCTATAGTATAATTGTGAGACCTAAATAAGACAAATTACCATGGCAGGTTTTAGTGTGTTCTAAGATTGATAGATAGGGTAAGATAGAGATAGATAGATGTGGAGATGGTAGGTAGTTAGGTAAAGATTTGTGAAGTTCATGAAGCAGTAATTCTGAGTAGCAGGAAGAAGGGGAGGAGGGCATGCAGAATAGGGAAGATGGAGAATGCCTAAGTGTAATGGGAAATAGCAAGGCTGAGAATGTGTGTAGTGACATGTAGGAGCAGGAACAAGATTGAGGGGCACTGCCATAGAGAGCATGAAAATTGGTGTTTTAAAGTTCTGTGGCTCTACATTGCTTTAGGAAACAGGTTGCAACATAAATGTTTCTCTGTGAAGCCAGAGATGGTTAAGTGCCCAAGGGTGGGTTCTAACCAGAGAGACCTGTCCTGTTCTCTACAACACCGGTAATTTTTCTCCATGATTGGGAATTACCCACAGGGATCTGTCTGGAGGTGAAGGCTGAGAAACTGTGAGCAGCCCCCTCCCACAAGGGAAGCAGTGATGGCCCCAAAGAAAAAGCCAAGTGTGCTCGTTTCCTGTCGCTGCTGTAACAACCTACCACAAACTTAGTGGCTTACAGCAGCACAAATAGGATTCTGGAGGTCAGGGGTCCAAAATGGGTCTCACTGGGCTAAAATTGAGACATCAGCAAGGCTGTGTTCCTTCTGGAGGCTCTAGGGAAAAATATGTTCCCTTACTTTTTCTAGTTTCTGGACCCACATTCCTTGATTTGTGACCCCTTCCTCCATCTCAAAGCCAGCAGCATAACATCTTCAAATATCTCTTTTTCTGTGTCTATCATCACATTTCCTCCTCTGATTCTGACTTTCCTGCCTCCACCTTTAAGAACACTTGTGATTATATTAGGCCCACCCAGATTATCCAGGATAATTTCCCCACCTTAATATCTTTTACTTAATCACATCTGCAAAATCTCTTTTGCCATATAAGGTAACATATTAATGGCTTATGGAAATTAGAATGTGGACATCTTTGGGAGCCATTATTCTGTCTGCCTGTCACTGCAAGTGAGGGCAATAAGATGTCTGTGCTCCAAAGCATGCCCTTATGATCATTAAACTTTTGGCTTTGAACAAAATTAGCAACTGTTAATGTGTGCTCAGACATCCTTGCCCAGTGCTTGACCTCAACCCTCTATCCCAATGCCATCATTGAACCTAACCCATACCTGATCCAAAGTTCCTCCTGATTTACCCCCATAACCTGCAGCCTCCACAACTCCAACCATCTCCATCTCACACCTCAGAGGCTCAGAAATAGGAGTGTAAGTGATGGCATTAAGTGTCAGAGAGGATTGGGGTGAGGCCAAAGATGGGCTTGAAGGAATCAGAAATCTAGATAGCCTTCTGCAGCAGGTGTTACATTACTGTGCCTCTGTATTTACCATTCTTTGGAGATATTATTTACCCCCCACATCTCTGTCTACTTCCCTTCCATGTGCTCAATTTCAATTAAGTTGGTGACTCATACTTAAAGCACCATAGAAAGAAACTTTGAAACAAAGGCATCTCAAGTATATAAATGCAGTAAATAAAAAGGAGTGAAATGTGGCTTTAGGAAATATTTTATGGACCTTGGAACTTTCAGAAGAGATTGGAATTTTCCAGATTATTCATAAGGCAGCCTTGGGGTAAACTACAACTCAACCTCCAGATTTGCTAAATTTAAATTTTTTGAATGATCCCCAATCATGATTTTCTTATCAATCATGTATTTTGACTTTTGACTTCAAGATAATGGGAGTTAAGAATTAGGTCATCCAGAGAGCAAGAGCCATTTTTCAGAACTAGGTCTATAAATATGCTTTTGTATGCTCAGTCATGTTCAGCATTCATAAGTGCTGACTCACCATGTCCCTTCCCTGGCTGTTTTTATGAGCCGAGTCTAAATGCACCAGCAGCTTGCCAGCAAAAAGAGGACAGGTCAGCAAAAACCTAAAAGAACTAAAAGACTAGAGCTTGATTCTCAAGATGCAAATAGAGAGAGAGAGAGAGATTAATAGGAGTAGCAAAGTACTTGGGTGAGCCATATGTGGAAGACACTTTCCCAACTTTGATGTTGAGATGAAAAGATGATGACAGAATCTGGAAGCATTTCAAAGGTTGAGAAAGCATTTACTTCCAAAGTCTTTTTATTTCCCAACCCTAGTTGTTCAACAGCTTTGAAAGTAAGATTAGGAAATACTATAAAATCCTATGCCATTTTAATTGAACATCTTATTGTGTGACACATACAAGATGGAAAAAGTAACCATTTCTTTTATGAAGAACTAGCATTTTCACTTGATTTTCTCTGGGTTGTTAAAGTTAGGCTCTTTGAAAACTGTTTCTGGTGTGTTTGATTAAAATATCCCACCCCTATTAATTGCTCATGTATATCACTGTAAGTTGACAGAGCACTTTTATTTGTTATTTAATTTTCCCAGGAACCCTATGATTAGGTGAAATTCCCAACTGAGGAAACTGAGGCTCAGAGAAGATGGATGTCTCTCCAAAGTCACTTGACTAATACGTGGTAGAGAAAAGCATTTGAACTAAGCTTTCAGACGCTAATTCCAATGCTTCTTTCCCTTTCAAACCCTTATCATGTTGAGAGAAGGAGAGGTCTAGAGCTAGGTGCACAGTAAATGAGTAATAATAAGAGCAGAAGTGATACTAATAGTAATGTAGTTATGAGCAGGAGCTTTGGGACTAGACATTTCACTCACATGCCCAGCGGTTGGCTGAAGCAAGAGGGCAACTGGGTCATGTGTCTCCAATATCTAGCTGGCTAACTCAGGCTTCTTCACTTTGTGGCTGGGTTCCAAAAGCTGCAAGACAGAAGGTGAACCCCAATGTACAAGTGCTCTTCAAACCTCTGCTTGAATCATGTTTGCTAATCTCTCATTGATCAAAGCAGGTCACGTGGCCAAACCTAAAATGGATAAATAGATTCTGTGTCTTCTTGGGAGAAACTGCAAAATATTGCAGCCATTTTTTGCAGTTGACCACAGGGGCAACGATTGAATTTAAATTGCTGCTTATCTCTTTATCTCTCTGCTTCTTTCTACCCCCAATTTTATTTTATCTTTTTTTTAAGGTTTATTTTATTTATTTATCCCCACCCCCACCCCTTGTTGTTTTTGCACTCACTTTCTGCTCTCTGTGTCTATTCACCATTTGCTCTCTGTGTCTGCTTGTCTTCTCTTCTCATCTTCTTTCTTAGGGGGCACCGGGAGCTCATTCTGGGACCTCTGATGTGGGAAAGAGGCACTCAATTGCTTGAGCCACCTCAGCTCCCTGGTTTGTTGTGTCTCTCATTGTCTCTCCTCTTTGTCTCTTTTTGTTGCACCAGCTCTCAGCATGGGCCAGCATGCCGCACGGGCCAGCTCGCCTTCACCAGGAGGCCCTAGGAATCGAACTTGGGACCTCCCATATGGTAGGTGGGAGCCCAATCTCTTGAGCCACATCTACTTCCCCAATTTTATTTTGATAGATCATGTAAAGTGGAATTTGAGAAGCTTAAATACAAACATGAAGGATGATCAGGCTAGTGTTAATCTGTTAACCACCAAGCCTTCCTCTCAAGGGTATTGATGAAAACTTATAAGACTTTTATCTCTCCCTCCTGGTTCTAGTTCAGATATGTATATTTTTTGAGGACCTCGTATATGGGAAGCAGGTACTCAACTGATTGAGCCACACCTGCTCTCCTGATTCAGATATTCTTATATTCTCACTTGGAATTCTGTGTCATCTTCTGACCCTTTTCTACATCCTGTGCTAGTCCAACCTGGATTAGACACTTCTTTCCATCTCAGGGCTAAGGCCTGTCACCTACAGTTGCTCACAAATTTCAGACACTATTAAGTCTGTATTTATATTGCCTTAGTGATTTCTGTTCCTACAGTATCCCACACATTCTGTACCTGTTGGAAATAGGAACTCTTCACATGTTCTCTAAAGTGTCTGTAAACATTTCCTAGAGATTGATCTTCCTGACATGGCAGAAGTAATTTAATGGACTTGCCTAGGTATGGGCCAAGTGTTGCCTTAAAGACTTTTACCTTTTAAAACTTGTTGAAGCTTCTTCCCCCTCCTCCCTCCCCCCCCCCACCCCAATCAGGTGTTTTGCAGCTGTAGCATTTGGGGTTAATACCTCTCCACTTATGGCCTTACTGGAGTTTAGCTGTTAAATATTTCATGCCTATTTTCATATGAATTAAACTGCTTGGTGAGAGTTTACATCAAAATGGAACTTGGTGACTTTGTGAGTCTCTGAAGGCCTTGCCTACTCTGGCCCCTTTCCCACCTTGTTTCTTATGACTCACCCCCTTGTTTACTGTGCTCTGACCACACTGGCCTTATGTCACCCTTGATGGTCTTTGCACATGTTGCTCCCTATGACTGAAAGTTCTTGTCCTAACTCTTGGCATGACTGGTTTCTTCTTATCTTTCAGGTCTCAGTTTAAATATCACTTCCTCAAAGAGACCTTTTCTTTTCATTTTATTTTTGTTTTAAACTGCTTTATTGAGATATAATTTATGTTCCATAAAATGTACTTATTTAAAATATATAATTCAATGGTTTTTAGTATATTTAGTATTTACAGAGTTGTGCAATCATCAGTATAATCTAATTTTAAAATCTTTTCATTACTCCAAAAAGAAATCTTGAGCCTAAAAGTAGTCACTTGCCATTCCCCATCCCCACCCTTCCAGCCCTAGGCAACCAGTAATCTACTTGGAATTATCTATAATATATAATGGGATTATACAATACGTGGTCTCTTGTGACTGGATTCTTTAACTTAACATAATGCTTTCAAGATTCATCCATATTGTAGCATGTATCAGTACTTCATTCTGTTTATGGCTTAATAATATTCCATTGCATGAATATACTACATCTTGTTTATCCTTTCATCAATTGATGGGCATTTGAGTTGTTTCCACTTTTGGGCTACTATGAATAATGCTGCTATGAACATTCCTGTACGTTTTTGTATGGATATATGTGTTCATTTCTCTTGCTGGGTCATATGGTAACTCTATGTTTGACTTTTTGAAGAACTGCCACACTATTTTCTTAAGGAGCCCTTTCTGACCATCCCATCTTAAGAAGACTTTTCCCTCCCTTCCTTTTACTCTCTAGTCTGTCACTTTAATTATTTCCATCTTAGCACTAGTCACCATCGAAAATTAAATTTGCATTTACTGGGTCTACACAACAAAAATGAGCTTCATGATTGGAGGGCCCATGCCGGTCTTGTTTAACTGCTCTACCCCCAACTCTTGGTACAGTGCCTGGTATATAGTGAGTGCTCAATACATATTTGTTGAATTATTAAATTAGTATTTTAGTTTGCTAAAGGCTGTCAATGCAAAAATACCAAAAATGGGTTGACTTTTATAGTGGGAATTTATTAGGGTAAAAGCTTACAGTTCCTAGGCTGTGAAAATGTCCAAATCAAGGCATCATCCAAGATGCTGTCTCACCAAAAGTCGTCTGCTGGCAGATCCTGGACTCTTGCCATGTGGCAAGACAAAATGGCAGCCAGTCTCTGCCTTCTCCTTCAAGCTCACTTTCTCCCTGAGTTCAGTGGTGGGTGATCAGCATATTGCTTATCTCTCCCCAGGCCTCATCCCTTCAGCTTTGGGCTATTTCACTGATTCCAGCCTCTGGCCTATCTCTCAGGCTCTCGGGGTTTCTGTCTTTCTGTGGATCTAGGCAATCCTGGAGTCTTCTCTCACATAGCAGGATAAAAGGAAGCTCTCTTTCTCTGTGTTACTTTTATATAAGACTCCAGTAAAAGGATTAGGATTTACCCTGGGCCCCCCAATCTAAGCTAAGGCCCTTAACTGAAGCAATCTAATCAAAAGTGATCTAATCAAAAAGTCCCTTAACTAAATCTAACCAAAAGGTCCCACATAAACTAGATTTACGTGCTCAGAAATGGGTTAGCTTAAGAACATAATTTTCTGGGGTCCACAAAAGACTCAAACCAGGAAAATGAGTGAACAAGACTTTAGGGAATATTTATTTTAGGCTATCAGGAAAAGTCAGGGTTTGGAATGGGGAATCTGGGACAAGCAGAATTTTAAGAGAATCAGCCATAAAAGTTATAATCAAAGGGATTGTAGCAGTTAGAATATTTTCTGCTAAATGTAGAGTTAGGATCTTCACCATAGTAAGTTAAAGAAAAATCTCATTTCAAATGAGATACAATGGGCTCTGAGCACAGTACAAGTTATAGCTCAAGAGTTCATCAAGGGAAGCGGCTGTGGCTCAATCAGTAGGGTTCGGTTCCCGGGGCCTCCTGGTGAAGGTAAGCCCGCCCGCACGGCGTGGTTAGCTGACCCAGCGAGCACAAGCAGCAAGGGGGGGATAAATGAATAAATAAATAAAATCTTTAAAAAAAAAAAAAGAGTTAATCAAAAGCTCAGGTTCTTTTCATCTCTTTACTTGGTTATCTTTGGCATCCTTTCTTCCAACATGGTTCCCCTGTGGTGGCAAGATGGTTTCCAGTGACATTAACTACATATTCTTTTTCATGTCCAGCAGGAGAAAAAAAAAACCTCTCTTTCAAGAATAAACTATATGTCTTTCCTTTCAGTCTGTTTGAGCCAACCTAGTCACAGGTCCTCTCCTGAACCAAATACAACTTTCAAGTGAATGTCATGCTTCTATGTGTTTGGACTACTCAACATCTACTGCTAGAAATGGGAGTGGGCTCAGTAAGGTGCTCAGTGAAGGGTGAAGAGCTGAATGAACAGGAATTTGTTAGGAAGGGAGGAGTAGAGAATGGACGCTGGGTAGGAAACTGTTTCCTAGGCTGCTCTAGCAAATACCATGAAATTGGTTGGCTTAAAAATGGTAGTTTATTAGCTTATGATTTTGAGGCTAAAATAAAGCCCAAATCAAGGCAACATCAAGGCAATGTTTTCTCCCTGAAGACTGTAGCATTCTGGGACTGGCTGCCGGTGATCCTTAGTTCCTCTGTCATATGTTAAGGCAAGGTACATAGCAGTGTCTCCTGGTCTCCCCTTTCTCTTCTGGGTTCCATTGATGTAGTATCTTGTTTCTTGTGGCTTTCCTCTCTCTCATGTCTGAATTCATTCCATTTATAAAACACTCTAGTAATAGGATTAAG
Organism: Tolypeutes matacus; assembly: GCA_026826555.1. Taxonomy (NCBI): domain Eukaryota; kingdom Metazoa; phylum Chordata; class Mammalia; order Cingulata; family Chlamyphoridae; genus Tolypeutes; species Tolypeutes matacus. The sequence continues at coordinate 28,328,905 of JAKSZT010036119.1, read as the reverse complement.
ACTCATCCTGACTGGACTGGGCCACACACACCTTAAATGAAGTAGCTTCATTAAAAGGTCCCACTTACAATGGGCTCACACCCAAAGGGATGGATTAAACTTAAGGATATGTTTTTCTGGGTTACATACAGCTTCAAACCACCAAAACAACAGTGGAGCAAATGGAATTTAATTCGGGTAGATAGGGGTTTGGTGGCAACAGGATTTCTGAAGCTGTAGTGATAGTCAGTGGTGGGAATGAAGGTGAAGCACCTAGAAGAAAGCAAGCAAACTTTTTCTGTGAAAGGTCAGATAGTAAATATTTTAGGCTTTATAGGCTGTACAATCTCTGTTGTAACTACTCAACTCTGTATTGTAGCAAGAAAGCAGCTATTGCCAAAATGTATACAAATGGACATGACTGTTTCCAATAACATTTTATTTACAGAAACAGACAATAGCCTGGACTTGGCCTACAGGTCATAGTTTGCCCATTTCCAGCCTAGAATATGGCTAATATCACATAGTTATTCTCACTATTGGAAAGCAGCTCAGAAACCATGCTTTCCTGAAGCATTTTCATCCTTGTATATATCCTTGTATACTGGGATATTGTTTGTTTGTTTGTTTTGAAGTACCAGGGCAGGGGTTTGAACCCGGGACCTCGTAAGTGGGAAGCCAGCGCTCAACCACTGAGCCACATCAGCTTCCCTGAGTTGGTTTTTTCATTTATTTGTTTGTTGTTTGTTTTTGTTTTTGGGAGGCACTGGGAACTGAACCTGGGACCTTCCATGTGGGAAGCAGGTGCTCAACTGCTCAAGCCACATCTGCTCTCCTATTGGTTGTTTTAGTTTGCAAAAGAGGTGCCAATGCAAAGTACTAGAAATGGAATGGCTTTTATAAAGGGGATTTATTTGGGGGTAAAAGCTTACAGTTCCAAGGCTGTGAAAAGTCCAAACCAAGGTACCATCAGAGATGCTTTCTCACCAAAGTCAGCTACTGTTAATCCCAGTGTGCCTCCACATGATGAAGCAAGATGACCACTGATCTCTGCCGAGGTTTCAGTCTTCCCCTCTGGGCTCACCATCTCCTCTTTTTTTGGGAGGGGGGGTAGTGTGGGGGAGGTACCAGGGATTGAACCCAGGACCTTATACATGGGAAGCAGGCACTCAGCCACTGAGCTATATCTGCTCCCCAATGAGAATGGTTTGTTTGTTTGTTTGTTTGTTTGTTTTTAGGAGATACCAGGGATCTAACCTGGGACCTCGTACGTGGGAAACAGGCACTCAACCACTTGAGCTACACCTGTTCCCCTCACAATCTTCTCTTGAGCTGCTCCATGGGCCCAGCCTCTTGCAGCTTCATACTTAAGTGATCCTGTAGTCCTCACTCTTACATGGCAGAATCAAACATGGTGGCTTCCTTTTCCTGTGTCTGTCTAAGTGAATCTCTCCCTGTTTTTCCATTTATGTCAGACACAGCAAAGGAGCATAGACTCAACCTGAGTCATGCCTCACTGACAATCCAATCAAAAGCCCTAAATCAATCTTATCAAATAATCTAATCAAAGACCCCTCAACTGACTTTAATGTAATAAAAGGGTGTCACACCTAGAGAAATAGATTAGTTTACAAACATAATATTTCTCTTTTGGGGATTCATAAAATAATTTCAAACTGCCACATTGGTCTACCATAGTCTAAGTTTGCAGGCTCAATTTATGAATAACATTTCTTGAGCACCTACTATAAGTCAGGCTCATTTGCATTTGTGTTTTTTAATCTAATTTTTCTCTTGTTGATTTCAAGATTTTCTATTTGTCTTTTACCAGTTTAAACTATGATATATGTAGGCATGGATCTCTCAGTTTTTCTTACTTGGAGTTTATTGATCTTTCATATATATATATTAATGTTTTTCATGAAATTTAGGAAGTTTTAGGCCATTATTTCTTTAAATATATTTTGTCTGTTTCTCTCCTCTCTTTCTGGAACTCCCATCATATTTATGTTGGTGTACTTGATGCCGCATAGGTTTCTGAGCCTTTATTCAATTTTCTTTGGTCTTTTTTCTTTCTGTTCTTCAGTTTGGATGATTTCTATTGAGCTAGCTTCAAGTTCACTGATTCTTTCCTCTACCAGCTCAAATCTACTGTTGATATTTCATTTCCATTGTTGTACTTTTCAATTTCAGAATATCTATTTGATTTCTTTAAAATTTCTCTTTATTGCTATTTTCTATTAGATGAATCATTATTGTCATATTTTCCTTTAATTTAAAAAAAATAATTTCCTATAGTTTTTTAAAACATATTTATAGTAGCTGCTTTAAAGTCTTTGTCTATTAGGTTCAACATCTGGGAATTTCTACTTCCTGCTTATTCCCATCTGTGTATGGGTCATACTTTCCTGTTTGTTTGTTTGTTTTTTGTATCTCTCACAATTATTTTGTTGAAAATTGGGCATTTTAGATAATATATTGTAACAACTGTGGATTCTGATCCCCTCAGTTCCAGAAGTCTTTATTATTTAATTTTGCCAATGTGAAGTAACATAAAGTATAACCTGACAGACAAAAAATAATCCTTTAAGACAGAATTCTCTCCTGGGAGCCTGTCTTAGTTTCTTAAGGCTGATGTAACAGAGTACCACAAGCCAGGTTGCTTAAAACAAGAGAAATTTATTGTTTTGGAGGCTAGAAGTATAAAATCAAAGTGTCAGCAGGGCAATGCTCTCTCTGAAACTATAGAGGCCTTTCCTGGCTCTTCCTAGCTTCTGGCGTTTACCAGCAATCTTTGATGTTCCTCTGCTTGTGGCAGCATAACTCCAATTTCTGCCTCCATAGTAACTGTCCTTCTCCCTTGTGTCTGATTCTCTGTCCACATTTTCTCTTCTTGTATGGACAACAGTCATATTGGGGTTTAGGACTTGAACATGTCTTTATGTAGAACACAATTCAACCTATAACAGTCACTCACCTGAATTTTAATTCTAATGGTATGGTAGCATCCACCTAAATGAGGTATCAGTATGTAGTGACACTTGGGACAGTGTGGAAATAACAAAGGATTTGTTGAGACAGTCTCAACCTACAGTCTATAGTGATAAATTCCATACAGTCGTCTACTATGTACTAATATAAATGAACTGCCAAAGAGATGTTCAAAGACATCTGAGACAGTATTTGGCTTCACCCTACTAAGAAATAAGGTGAAAATATCTAGCTGGCAGAACTGAGTTCAGAGTTCTGTGCAGCTGGATCCTACTACCTCAAACTCTGGAATACTGGTCTCTACTAAGATACCCATTTCTTGCTTCAACACCCATATGGGTTTGGGTATTAAGTGCCATTTATTAGTATGGAGGCCCTATTGATTTATTCCTATGAAAGTCTCCACTTTCTCCCAACCAGTCTACAAATGCTGGCTTTGGTTGAGAATTACTTAGCTCTCTGCATCTCTAACCAGAGCATTTACTATTTAGAGCTTCTCAATGATGCTGCCTGATATGATGTAGGAGTGTGGGTATGTTGATGTTTGTATAATCTTTTAAATAAAAGTAATTCATGCAGATGGCAAAAAAATTAAACTGTGAAGTATAACATGGAAATTAAAATCTTCCCTTCCCCTCAATCTCTTTTCCCTTTTGTGAATGTATCTACAGCAAAGAATGTTTTGTATATTCTTCAAAATACAGTGGAGTTTATGTCCATACAAACACACATCCATACGCACATTTGCTTTTCTTTCTTTCTTTCCTTTGAATTTCTTTTCTTTATTAGAGAAGTTGTGGGTTTACAGAACAATCATGCATAAAATACAGGATTCTCATATACCACCCCACCACCTACACCTTGCGTTGGTGTGAACATTTGTTACAACTGATGATAGCACATGTTTATAATTGTACTATTGATTAAAGTCCATGGTTTAACTTGGGGTTCACCTTTTGTGTAGTATAGTTCCATGGATTGAAAAAAAAATTTTTTTATTGCTACTATATATACAATCTAACATTTCCCCTTTTAATAACATTCAGATTATATTTGAGTGCTATAATTGCATTCACAATGTTGCGCTACCATCACCACCATCCATTACCAAAACATTTCCATCATTCCAAATAGAAACTCTGTACATTTTAAGCTTTAACTTTCCATTCCCTATCCCCATCCCATCCCCTGGTACCTATATGCTAGCTCCTGACTCTATGAGTTTGTTATTCTAATCGTTTCATATCTGTGAGATCATTCAATATTTGTCCTTTTGTGCCTAGCTTATTTAACTCAACATGATGTCTTCAAAGTTCACACATGTTGTCACATATATCAGGACTTCATTCCTTTTTATGGCTGAATAAAGTTCCATTGTATGTATATACCATATTTTTTGGCAATTGTGAATAATGCCACTATAAATATTGATGTGCAAATGTCTGTTAGATTCCCTGCTTCAGTTATTTGGGGTATATACCTAGTAGCAGGATTGCTGGGTCATATGGTAGTTCTTTATTTAGGTTTTGGAGGAACCTGCAAACTGTCTTCCTCAGCAGCTGCCCCATTTTACATTGCCACCAGCAATGAGTGTTCCTATTTTTCTGCATCCTCTTCAACACTTGTTATTTTCCATTTTTTAAAAATAGATGCCTTTCTAGTGGGTGTAAAATCATATCTCATTGTGGGTTATTTTGTTTAGTTTTTGTTAGTAAAAGCATTTATTTTGCATTTTATACACAACAACCTGAAGTCTGCAACATGACTTGACAGTTACTCATGGGTTTACAGAGAGTGTGTCCATCTCAACAGTGTGATTTTGAGGATTGGGGATTGGAGATCCACACAAACACAAGAAAGATTTGTGAGGGAGGAAGGGCGCACAGCAAAAGTGTATTTCAGTCAATTCTCAAAGAAAGGGCAGTAGAACATTCTGAGTCACTGAAAACCTGTGCAAATGGGGTTTCTAAAACAAACACTGCACTTTGAGCTCTTGGGGAAGAGATGGGAAAAGGACCTGGATAAATAAGTGGGTATTTTCATGCAGCAGGGGGTAAAGATGGAGGCTTACTATTTTTAATTCCCTTAGTCACAGGACCATCATTGTGGTTTTGACTTGCCTTTCCCTGATAGCTAATAATGTTGATCATCTTTTCATGTGCTTTCTGGCCATTTGTATATCTGCTTTGGGGAGAGGTCTGCTCAAGTCTTTTGCCCATTTTTCAATTGGGTAGTTTGTCCTTTTGTTGTTAAGTTGAAGGATTTCTTGCTATATACTGGATATTATTCCTTTTTCAGATATGTAGTTTCCAAATATTTTCTCCCATTTACAGTCTAGAAAAAATACTTTGAGGAACAAAAGTTTGTGATTTTGATGTGGTCCTATTTATCCATTTTTTTCTTTTGTTGCTTGTGCTTTGGGTGTAAAGTCTAAGAAACCATTGCCTAACACAAGGTCCTCAAGATGCTTCCTTATGTTTTCTTCTAGGAATTTGATAGTTCTGTCTCTTATATTTAGGTCTTTGTGTATTTTGCATTGATTTTTGTATATGGTGTGAGGTAGGATTTTCAAATGGAGATCAGTTTTCCCAGCACCATTTGTTGAACACATTATTCTTTCCCAATTGAGTGGTCTTTGTCACCTTGTCAAAAATCAGTTGGCCATGAATGTGAGGGTTGATTGATGAACTATTAATTCTATTCCATTGGCTTATATGTCTGCCCTTGGGTCATTACCATGCTACTTTGATTACTGTGGCTTTGTAATAAGTTTTAAGATCCAGAAGTGTGAGTCCTCCAACTTCATTCTTCTTTTTCAAGATGGCTTTAGTTATTTGGGGCCCTTTACCCTTCTATATAAATTTCCTGATTGTTTTTTCCATTTCTACACAGAAGGTTGTTGGAATTTTGATTGGGATTGCATTGAATCTATAAATTGCTTTGGGTAGTATTTATATCTTAATGATATTTAGTTTTCCAATTCATGAACACAGATTCCTAGTGGAAAAAAATCACTTCTTTCCTGGAGTCTGAGCTAAAAACAGAGCCTTCATTTGTGAGGCTCCATATAATTCTGTTGCATAAATACGTTTTCAGAAAGAGAGCTTAACTAATGAATGAATAAATAAAATGTGGTATATATCCATACGATGGAATATTATTCAGTCATAAAAAGGAATGAAGTCCTGTTACATGCTACAACATGAATGAACCTTGAAAGAGAAAGAAACCAAACACAAAACACCATATATTGTATAATTCCATTTATATGAAATTTTCAGAATAGGCAAATCTTTTTTTTTTTTTTTTTTAAGATTTATTTATTTCTCCCTCATCTCCCCAGGCACCCCCCACACACACACACCCCATTGTTTAGTGCTTGCTGTCTGCTCTCTGTGTGTTCTTCTGTGTCTGCTTGTCTTTTCTTTATGTGGCACTGGGAACCAACCCTGGGACCTTCCAGGGTGGCAGAGAGGTACTCAATCTCTTGTGCCACCTCAGCTCCCTAGTCTGCTGTGTCTCTTATTGTCTCTCCTCTGTGTTTCTTTTTGTTGTGTCATCTTGCTGTACCAGCTTGCCACACAAGCCAGCACTCCTGCACGTGCCAGCTTGTCTTTCACCAGGAGGTCCTGGGAATCAAACCCTGGACCTCCTATATGGTAGATGTGAGCCCAATAGCTTGAGCCACATCTATTTCCCCAGTATAGGCAAATCTTTATGACAGAAAGTAAATCAGTGGTTACTTAGTGCTGGGGGTGAGGACGTGGAATGACAAATGACTGCTAATGGGTATGAGATTTCTTTTTGGGGTGATGAAAATCTTCTAAAATTGACCATGGTAATGGTTGCACAACTCTGTGAATATACTAGAAACCATTGAATTGTATACTTTAAATGAATGAATAGTATGGCATGTGAATTGTGCCTCAGTAAAGCTGTTATATAAAAAGAAAGGTGGAAGAGAGGGACATTAGTATATAATTTGCTGTTCTGTATTGCATGGTTGAAGTTGGTATCACTATTCCCCTTTTACATATGAGGAAATTGGGCCTTAACCTGGTATTCTTCATTCACTACAAGTTTATAAAATTTTAAAAATTCCTTTTGTCATGTAAACAATATTAAATTAAAAATAAAAGCTATAAATTTAAAAATTAATAAATGGTGGTTTAAAGATTAATAATGGGTAATCTAAGCACCTCTTAAAATATATGTATATATATATATATATAAATAACATTTTTGTAAGCAAATACACATATATGCATATATATTTATAAAAAAAAAATAAAGATTAATAATGGTGGAGATCTCTGAGATCTCCAAAAACACAAATTTAAAGACAGACATAGGGAAGCGGCTGTGGCTCAATCAGTAGGGCTCCCGTTTACCATATGGGAGGCCCCGGGAACCCGGGGCCTCCTGGTGAAGACAAGCCCGCCTGCACGGCGTGGTTAGCTGACCCAGCGAGCACAAGCAGCAAGGGGGGGATAAATGATAAAAATAAATAAATAAATAAATAAAAAAATAAAGACAGACATAGAAAATTGTAATTCAACAAATTTATTGAATTATAATTCAACAAAATTGAAATAAAAGTACATCCCTAACCTTTACTCCTCAGTAGAAGCCAGAATGTTCAGTGCCCTGGTCAGACTATATAATACTGCTGGAAATTTAAGTTCATACTGGGAAACTATCCCCTTGATTATTTGTTAAGTGAAATTAAATGTCAAAAATGAGCATTATATCCATGAAACAAATAGGAAGTGACAAATCCCCCCCACCCCCGCCATTTGCGCCTCTCAAGTGATTATCTTCCTCACCTTCCCCCATCATCCTTGATAGTGACTAAACATATAAATGGGACACCATCTGCTGATAGAATTTTGGACACTTTGCAGAAGCCTCAAATGCTAAACTTCACTTGCTAAAGTCCTGCCCCTGTGTAATTTCATCCTGGGCACCACAGACCATTCCTTGGCAGAGGAACTGAAGTTTTGAAAGAGAGAAGGCAGAAACAAAATGCTGCCTCCAAAACAATTTCATTATTTAACTGTTGATGATATTTTAAAACCTGTCCTTTTGTGCATATGCTATCTCACCAAAGGTAGCAATGGTGAGAAGTCTCAGCAGACCACGCCAGTAGTAAGATAAATAAAAGAGGGGCATGGATTAGGACCCCTGTTGCCAGGATTCTAGGTATAGAGTAACATCGTGCTGGCAAGGAAACAGTTAGAGTCTTCCCTGGGGCTTCTTGCAGAAAGGAGAACAGCTGAAGCCGTACTGCCCAGGGTGAGTGAAAGAGTAGATTGTTTAAAAAGGAATGCCCTGTAGGTGTCAAAGCTTGGGACTTCTATCTGCTTTTTTCACTGACTTGGTCGTTATGTTCCTTCAGCACATCTGTTAGACTGTAGGTTCCCAGATTAAGCCAAAAGTGCCCACTTTATGCTGCAGGCTATTATTCTTCCATTAGACCATGAACCTCTCTATTGAACTTTACATTAGGTTGCTGGTTACTTTATTAACTAACCTCCCCCAATTTTCATTTCTCCTCTGTGGAATGGGACTCCCAATACTCATAGATGGAATTGTATTCAAAAGCCAACATTTTTATAGCACTTAATAGGTTCCTGGCTCTGTTTTAAGTACTTTACATTTATTAAATTATTTAGTCCTCACAGCGACCCTGTGAGTTTGAACTGTTGTTATTACTATTTTTTAAGACAAGGAAACTGAGCCACAGAAAAATTAAAAAATATGTTCAAGTTCACACAATGAGGAAATGGAAGGGGCGGGATTCAATACAATAATAATCTGGCTCTAGGGTCTGTGTTTGTAAGCATAAAGTCATACTGCCTATTTAAAGCATGCCTTTCAGGCACCTAGCACAGTGCTTGGCACATAGCAGCCACTCAAGAAATGTAATCTATCAAAGTAACTATTATCACAAGATTCAAAGAGTCCTGGGAGCAGGAAGACCACCTCACTTTGGGCATCCCTAGAATGCATCAAGTAATTAGTGTGTAATTGTTGTATTAAATCCATTTTGTGAAAACCCCTTCTTTGTGCCAGGAGCTGTGCCAAGAAGGAAGAAGACATAAAGATGATGAGGACATGAACCCATAGTGTGATGCTACTGCTCCAAAGAAGCTAATTCAATTCTAGGCTGCTTTGACAGACATATAAAATTGACACCTCTCTGTTCTTCACTACCCAAATCCCATCCATCCAAATCTGGTTGATTTTTGCATCATAGATGGTTCCTGAATCCTACCATGTGTCACCATCTCCCTCACCCATACCCTAGTCCAAGCTGCCATCCTCTCTCCTTGGCCACTGTCATAACTTCTTAACTAGTCTCCTAGCATCCACTCTGATCCCTTGTCAATCCATTTGATCATGTCACCTCCTTGATGTGTTTTTAAAATGCTTCCATGGCTTTATGTTCCTCATAAATTAAGATAAAATTCATGATATGGCCTAGGAAGGCCTGTACAGCTGGCCCCTGCCTAGCAATCACTCCAGCCTCATTTGCATCACTCTGGACTCTAACCCCTCTGGCCTTCTTCAGTCCCTTGAATGCTCCTTGCTCTTCTCCTTCCTTAATTTGGAATACATCCTTGGGCTAAATGTCCACCCCTGATTAAATCAGCCATGGCCAAGGTAGCAGGGCCACATGGTATGATAATTATAGCCAGCAGGGCCCATTCCTATGAACCTATGGATGGGGCAGGACATGTCTCAGAGAAGGGGAGTCCTGGTTAGCTGGGCATGTGTATACCACCCTTCTCTTTTAGGAAGATGTTCAGACCGAGGCAGGGTGACCATCACCAAGAACATACAGGAGGGATTCCTGCCCTCTCAAAGGCTGTTATTAGTGACTTCCATCACCTCAGCCAAATCAATGAGTCTGTGAATTTTTCTTGTTCTATCTTTTTTGTAGGCACATAATAGCAGTGATGTTTAATCAGGATGGAGGCATGGTGATCAGCAAAGGTGGACACATCAAAAGGGAATGGATGTGGTCTTCAAAGGGAAACCTTGATGTCCCAGTTGAAATTTTGGTATTGTTTTACCATTTATCATTTTTATGATTATTTCTTATGTTGTAACTATAACTTACTTTGGGTTTCTAAAACATACTATTTTGGGAAAAGAGGATAGGGAAGATTGAATTATTTGATTTGGCTGTTTATACTAGTTAATTGTTCTGATCACTTTTGTTCCAATCTTTCACTTCACTCGGAAAATTATACTTAGTCCTTCCTTCATGGATTTGTCTTTGCTAGGCAGCAGTTACTTTAAACAATTATTTTTTAAAAATATATTAGAAAAGCATCCACAACTACTATTAAAAATTTTTAATAGTAAAGTATATAATGTTTAAAGTGAAAGTCTTCTCCCTTTGAGCCTCACTCTGTAGAAATTACTCATTAATAGCTTGGCGTGCATTTCTATAGGATGAAGTATCACAAATTCAGATATATAAGACTGAGCCTGTCAGGTGGGGTCTGTGGTGAACCGGAGAGTGTGTCCCACCTGAAGGGGCAACCTCAGAGTCAGAAAACTGTTGCCATGGGAATATGGGCCTGGGGTTGCTATACTTTATGATTTTTTTAAAAGCCAGAAATTAGGATTTTTATGACAGTTAAAAGTTGGCAATTAATTCAAACTCTGAGTAAGACTAAACCAAACACTTCTGAGCTACTAGCAGTAGGTAACCTTTGTGCTAGACTTTATTTTCTCAATTCAGATATAGTGACTTTGAGTGTATGTGAGATCTGTGGACTGTGCTTGTGCAGGGCCTCTGCACATTGCATATGGCTGTGTAGGCGGTGTACGGCACAACCAGCTTTAGGGGTGCCATTTCTATAGAGCTACACTGTCCAGTACAGCAGCCATTAGCACATGTGGCTATTGAGCACTTGAGATGTGTTGTAAGTATAAAATACACCCCAGATTGTGAAGACTTAGTATGAAAGAAAGTGTAAAATATCTTATGAATAATTTTTATACCCATTACCTATTGAAATGTTAAAATTTGGTTATAAAAACATGTCGTTAAAATTAGTTTCATCTGCTGCTTTTTTAAAATATGGCTTAGAAAATTTAAAAGTGGTTCCCATTTGTGGCTCACATTATAGTTCTGTTGGATAGTGCTGTTATAGACAATTGTATGGAAGGTACTTATAGGTCTGTGTTCTATACAATTTACAAAGTCATTGGTAATGACCTGGGGCCCTACTGATGCTATTTAGATAGTAACTTTTAAAGAACTACCACTTTGCTCTGAAGGATTAGGGAAGTAAACGTAGGTGAAAGAAACTGTGCCAGGAAAGCTTTGCTGGTTTCCTGGCACTCAGAAGTCCGTTTCCTCACCCTTTATCTAGAAGCATTAGGATCCCTAATGGGGTAGATTATTCAGTTCAGATTCCTCAGATGGCAGCCAGCAGGAAGCAAGGGTGTGTAATTTGTGAGCAAAACAAAAGTCCTTGAGTGTTCAGAACAGCTGAGTTAATGAGAGGCTTTATCTACAGAGAGCTTTTAACATATGCTTTACAAATCTGCCAACCTTCAGTTGTTCAGTTCAGCTTTAAGAAGTTGTTTACCTTTCCTTTCTCCTTCTTGTCATTTACCAAATCTCTCCAGCTTTAATGAACTTCATAGTGATATTAAGGCTTTTAAACTGGAAGCACTTGACAGCCTTTAATACCTTTCCTCGGAACCATGGGAAGCAGATGTTATCAACCGTATTTTACAGGAGAGACTGCCTCGGGGTGGAATTAGGGCTCAGAAGTACCTGCAAGTCAACACAGCATTTTCTCAATCTAAAATGGATTTGACTTTCTTTATAAGACATGGCCACATTAATTTGCAAAATAGTTTCTCCCTACTCATTCCCCCGCCCTCAATAAATTATATCAACACAAGAATCTGCAGCACAAAACCCAAAACACAGTCCCAATTTAACCCAAGAGACTGAAGCTGTCTGTAAATGTTGGTCTCACATTTCCTCCATGTGTCAGGCAAATGTCTACGATTTCCACGTGAATCATGAAAATGAGTATTCTGTGCAGGAAATGACAATCCTTTCTATTGCCCCAGGTGAATAAGTTCATCACCGTGAAGATTTCTGGGCTCTTTGCCATCACCTTGATCTACAAATGGCAGCCCCAAAGCCTGAAGCTATCTCTGGCACCTGTGAAATGCAGTCTTTTTCGTCCATGCTTACCTGAGGCGGTAGGTGCAGAAGTTTCTTCATGCCAACCCTTCAACAGGGACCAAAGCAGGAGCAATGTTGACCAGTATCAGATTCTTAACATTCTCATATTCTGGTAATTTCTGCAATAAGGATGCTGAAATCTTGGCTAATTAAATGCGATGACCATTTATGGACTTTATGTGTAAAATGCCTGAAAGTTTGTAAGGATGAGAAGTTAGAAGAGGAAAGTAGACCTGGGAGAAAAATGAATACTTGATTTCTTCTAAGACATTGATTCCTAAGCTTTGGAAAATTAATTTCCTATGAATTTATATCATCTATGATCTCTTAAAAATGAAGTAGGGTGGAAGCAGATGTAGCTCAAGCGGTTGAGTGCCTGCTTCCATGTACAAGGTCCAGGGTTCGATCCCTAGTACCTCCTTTAAAAAAAAATGAAGTAAGGCTTATATATTTATACTTTAAATCAAAGTGAAAGAAAATCAACTTAAACTTCCTTTTTGTTAGGCACACATAACACCCTCAAAGAAACTTGGAGATTGTAGAACATTGTTAAAACTATGAGTCATAGTAACTTCTCTAAATAATCATTTCACACTTTCACTAAATCTCTACTGAGGGATCCTAGGCTAAAACCTTTTGTTTGTCAAGAAGCAAGACATGAATATATTAGTATCTCTACTTTCATGTAGTTAAGTAGTGAGTTAGCTTGATTGATTTTGGTCAAACTTCTGAAGCATTTAAAATTTAGAATGCATTTACATGAATGGAACACATATTACAGAGAGTATATGATCGCATATAAAAAGATCTTTGGTTTTAGGGACAGGCATCAAAACAGTGTTACTCTTTAGAATTACCATGGTTGTTTCACATATGCTGAAGTTAGTAATTTTGGTATAATTAGTATATTTGTGTCAAGCTTTCTTGTGTCACTGGGCTTTATGAACCATGTCATCTTTTTCAGTCATTCCCTGATATCAATCCCATATCCAGAGAAGCCAAAACACTATTCACTGCCTACAAAGTGAAGTATAAACAAATGGGGCTCACAATCCAGAAAAAAGACGTAAGTGGGAAATAGTTACTATTTTGATATTGTAAGGTAAGGGCAGATTTTAGTTTTCATGTTATTTTAAAATTATTCTTCTCTCCACACATAAGCTGGGTTTATTTAAGAGAGCCCAATAGTCAACCTATTAAACACAGGTAAGTGATGCTTTCCATAAAGAGTTCTTCAAGATTTAGGCCCATTTATATGATTATTGGAAGAAGCATAAACTGAAATTTGTTACTTTTTAAAAATGTTTAACATTTTAAAAAATTAACTTTATTGAGGTATGATTTACAAACAGTAAAATATGCCCCCTTTAAGTGTACAGCCTGATGAGTTTTGACAAATGTATACCTGTGTAACCACCACCACAATCGAGATATAATCTCCATTACACCAAAAGGTTCCTATGTGTCCCTTCCCAGTCAATCCCCTTACTCCCCACCTCAGGCATCCACTGACCTGCTTTTTGACACTATCCATTAGATTTGTATTATCAAATGTTTCACATAAGTAGAATCAATATGTCTTTTCTTCTCTCTGGCTACTTTTGCTCAGCATAATGGTTTTGAAATTCTTTCATTTTATTGCATGGACCTCTAGTTTCTTTTTATGGGTAAGTGGAATTCCACTGTATGGACATGCCATACTTTGTTTATCTATTCATCAGTTGATGAGCATTAGGGTTATTTGCAGCCTTTCCTGTTGTGAACAAAGCTGCGATGAACATAGTAAAAGATGTTTTGGACTTAAAATATCTTTTCATAAAAAAAAAAACAACGATAGCAGAAAATTGTAGTAATTTTGCTTAACAGAATTAAATGTTGACAATTGGTTTTGGTTACCAACATTTTTAAAAATTTAGAGGTCCGTGAAATCCCAAATCAGGGAACCCTTGTTTCATGCCACTGTTTTTCAAGGGAGAAGTATTAGCATTTAGGGCAGGATAATTCTTAATCATGCAGGACTCTCTTGCATGGTGCATAATGCATCCCTGGTCCCCATAAACTGGATACCAGTTGTGCCATCAAACAAAAATGCCCAGGGAGCAGATCTGGCTCAAGCAGTTGAGTGCCTACTTTCCACATGGGAGGTCCCAGGTTCGGTTCCTGGTGCCTCTTAAAGAAAACGAAAAAACAACGAGCAAACAACGAGCAAACAATGAGCAAACAACGAGCAGACGAGGGAGCCAACACAGGGGATCCGATGTGGCTCAGAGGTTGAGTGCCAGCCTCCCGCATACAAGGTCCTGGGTTCAATCCCTGGTCCTGGTAGCTAAAAAATAAAAAGAAAGCCCATGCCTGAGCAATAAAGGAAAAAATATAAATTGGGCTTCATCCTAATACATGTTTGTGTATCAAAGGACATCATCAAGAAAGTGAAAAGACAACCTACAGAATGAGAGAAAATATTTGGAAACCATATATCTGATAAGGGTTTAATAACAAGAATATATAAAGAACTCCTATAATTGTACAACAAAAAGAAAAATAACCTAGTTTAAGAATGGGCAAAGAACTTGAATAGACATTTCTCCAAAGAAGATATACAAATGGCCAATAATCACATGAAAAGATGCTCAACATCAATAGCCATTAGGGACATGAAAATCAAAACTACAATGAGATACCACTTCATACCCACTAGTATGGTTATTTACTTTTTTAAATGGTTAAGTGTTAGTGAGTATGTGGAAAAATCATAATTCTCGTGCATTGCCAGTGGGAATGTAAAATAGTACAGCTGCTGTAGAAAACAGTTTGGTAGTTCCTCAAAAAATTAACCACAGAATTACTATATGACTTGGTAGTCCTACTTCTAGGTATATCTTCCAAAGAATTGAAAATAGGAACTCAGATACTTGCATACCATGTTTATAGCAGCATTATCCACAATAGCTAAAAGGTGGAATCAACCCAAGTGTCCAGGAACAGATGAGTAGATTAACAAAATGTGATATATCCATGCAATGGAATATTAATCAGTCATAAAAGGGATAAAGTTCTGATACATCTGATACATGGATGAACTTTGAAAACATTATGCTAAATTAAATAAACTAGCACAAAATAAACCAACACAAAATACACGAAATAGCACAAAATAAACTGAACACAATAGAACAAATATTGTATGATTCCACTTAGATGAAATACCTGTAATAAGTCAATCCATAGAGACAAAGTATGTTATAGGTTACCAGGGGCCAGAGAGAAGAGAAATGGAGAGTTGTTGCTTAATGGGTAAAGAGTTTCTGATTGGGGTAATGAAAAAGTTTTGGTAATGAATGGTGGTGATGGTAAGAAAACATTGTGAATGTAATTAATGTCACTTAAAAATGGTTAAAATGAAGCTAGAAGATAATCTAGGGAGTGTATAACAGTGATTTCAGTGGTGGTTGATGATTGTGGTTAATGGTACAAATACAAGAATGTTCCTCTATTACAAGGTGTTAAGAATGTGGAGATAGATGGGGAAAATACAACTAATGTAATGTATAGACTATTGTTAACAGTAATATTGTAATATTTTTAGAGCAATTGCAAAGAAGGTATTATATCAGTGCTAAGGGTCAATAATGGGGGGAATATAAGAAAGAATGGGGATTTTCCTTTTGAAGTAATGAAGACATTCTGAAATGGACTGAACTGATGACAGCACAACTCTTTGATGAAACTTAGAGCCACTGAGTGTAAACTTTAGATGGATTGTGCAAGGCAAGGGACCATATAACATAGCAAGCCCCACGGTGAATAATGGACTGTGGTTAACAGTACAAATTTGAGAACATTCTCTCATGAACTCTAACAAATATATGCTATTAATACATGATGTTAATAATAGGATGGTGTATTAGTTAGCCAAAGGGGTGTTGATGCAAAGTACCAGAAATCTTTTAGCTTTCATAAAGGGTATTTATTTGGGGTAGAAGCTTATAGTCACAAGGCCATAAAGAGTAAATTACGGGAAGCGGCTATGGCTCAATCAGTAGGGCTCCCGTTTACCATATGGGAGGCCCTGGGTTCGGTTCCCGGGGCCTCCTGGTGAAGGCAAGCCCGCCCGCATGGTGTGGTTAGCTGACCCAGCGAGCACAAGCAGCAAGGGGGGGATAAATTAATAAATAAATAAAATCTTTAAAAAAAAAAAAAAAGTAAATTACTTCCCTCACCAAAGTCTGTTGCCACATATTGGAGTAAGATGCTGCCAGTCCCTGTGAGGGTTCAGCCTTCCTCTTCCTCATAAGGTTCCTTGGTCCCAGTTCCATCCCATCTCAGCTGTAGGCTAGCATAAGGCTTGCCTCTCTTCCTGGGGCTCGTCTCTTTCCAGGCTCAGCTTATCTCTCTGGTCTAGCATTTTACTATAAGCTGCAAGGAGAAGCCAAGCCACATTCTCTGAGTTTACTTTGGAAAGTCCTCCACCTAAATGCCCAGACTCCACATTTTCAAATTCTGTCTTCCATGAAACATCAGGAGTCAATCTTGCTAGGTTCTCTACGATTTTAAAACACAGGTCACAGGGAGGCGGCTGTGGCTCAATTGGTTGGGCTCCTGTTTACCATATGGGGGGCCCCAGGTTCGATTCCCGGGGTCTCCTGGTGAAGGCAAGCCAGCCGGCACGGTGAGCTGGCACAGCAAAATGACGCAACAAAGGGAGACAAGTAGACACAGAAAAATGCAAAGTAAATGGACACAGGGAACACAAGCAGCAAGGGGAGGATAAATAAATAAAATAAAACTTAAAACAAAAAAAAAACACAGGTCACCTTTCCTCCAATTTCCAATAAAAGTTTCATCATTTACTTTTAAGTTCTCATAAAAAGTCTCTTTAGTATCCATATTCCTACCAATAGTCTCTTCAAATCATTTTAGGTCTTTTCTATCAAACAACTCACAATTATTTCCTTCTAAGGCCTTATCAAAAATAACTTTAGGCTCCATATTACTACCAACAGTGTCTTCAAAACAATCTAGGCCATTTCCATCAAGCATCTCACAATTCCTTGAAAAAATACCCCTTCCCCATTTATAAAACCATTCCAGCATTTTGGTAATTGCAAAAGCATTACCCCACTCCTTGGTACCAGATTCTGTATTAGTCAGCCAAAGAGGTGCTGATGCAAAGTACCGAAAGTCTGTTGGCTTCTATAAAGTGTATTTATTTGGGTAGAAGCTCACAGTCACAAGACCCTAAAGAGTCCAACTCAAGGTACCATCAGAGGTACTTTCTCACCCAAAGTCATTGGCCACGTGCTGGAGCAAGATGGTGGGAAATTTCTGTGAAGGTTCAGCCTTCCTTCTTCTTAAGGCTCCATGGTCCCAGCTTCTTCCAGTCTCAGCTATAGGCTGGTATAAGGTTCATCTCTCTGTGGGAAACGGATGTGGCTCAAAAGGTTCGGCGTCCATCTACCATATGGAGAGACCGGGGTTCGATCCCCGGTACCTCCCGGTAAAAAAAAAAAAAAAAAAAAAGGTTCGTCTCTCTCTCTCCCTGGGGCTCGTTTCTTCCCAGGCTCAGCTGCTCTGGTCACAAGGTCAGCTGTAGACTATCAGGCTCATCTCTCTTCCCTGGGCCTCTGCCATGTCTGATGAACTGTCTCTCTTCCTCTGTGTTCTCCTCTGTGTCTTTACATCCTGCAGCTCCAGCAACAAAACTAAAACGCTCTTCTCTGCCCCACCAAGGGGGCAGAAACTCAATGTCTCTGACTTGGCTGAATCAAAGCCCTAATCATAATTTAATCAAGTAAAAGTGAAACCTCTGAATTTAATACAATCTAATATGCCCAGAGGAACAGACCAGTTTACAAACACAATCCAATATCTATTTTTGGAGTTCATAAATACCAAACTGCCACAGATGGTTTGTGGGAAAAATTCACTAAATATAAGCTATGGACTATAGATAGCAGTAATATGGTAATGTTCTTTCATCAATTGTAACAAGTGTGTCACAATAATGCAAGATGTTGGTGGTGGGGCAATGTATGAGAATCTTGTATGGCATGCATGATTGTTCTTTTAAATTTTTAAATAAAAAATAGTTAAAATGGCAAATTTTATGTTATATATGTTACCACAATAAAAATAATAAATTTTTTTTAAATGCTCACACCCATTTCTGAATGTCCCAAAGGAAAGATGTACTTACATGGGTTGAGATATTAGTTATTCCTGGAAAATATTTGGATGTCAAGTGTGGGGCAATCAATTATAAGATTATTGCACTAATCTAGTTATACTATAATGGGCTGGACTTATGAGAATGGAAAATAGATGAGAGCTACAAGTGTTTATTAGGAGGCAGAATCTATAGGACAGTTTTCTCGTTTATGTGCTGAGATAGAGAATATAGGAGAAGCAATCACTAAGTGAAAATAGGTAGAATGAGAAAAGAAGAGGGCCAAGCAAACCAGCACATAAATGGCAGGTGGTAGGAAGAGAATCAGGAGAAGTTGATGCTATGTCTGGTGGACACAGTGAGCTCCAAGTTCCTCTTAAACTCCCTCTAGTATGTCTTTCTGCCCTACAGAGTTTAAAAGCAAAAAATGGTATTTCAAGACTTTCTTGCAAATGGATTTCTGGATGCATATTAAGCTCCACTACTTAAATACATTAATGTGATATTTGGAAGATAGACATAAGGTGAGATCATATTCTTGCTTTGGAAAACAAAGATCAGGGAGAAGTTGGATTTTCCCACAGGAGCACTGCATTATGCAGTTACTAGTGTCATGGATATTGTAGCAATTTGGCAGTTTGATGAAGTTATGAATTCCAAAAATAGATATTGGATTATGCTTTTAAACTGGTCTGTTCATCTGGGCATGATTAAGTTATAATTGGGGCTTTGATTGGGCCACGTCAGTAGGGCATTGAGCCCTACCCCTGGGTGGGTGGGGTCTCAAAGATAAAAGACATGGCAAAGGACAGAGTTGGAGTTTTGAGTTGGAGTTTTGATGCTGGAGCCCGGGGAAGTAAACTCACAGAAGAGCTTAGTCGTGAAGAAGGAGAGAAAGCCCCTGGAAAAGAGATGAGTCATTTGCCTGACAGTTCACAGCTGGCCTTGTGGAGAGAGGCAACACCTAGAGAGCCTCATAGTCTACAGCTGACCTTGTGGAGGAAGCAGAGGAGCTGAGCCCAGAGAGAAACAGAGCCCCAGGAAGAAAGGAACCCAAGAAGCCTGAAACCTTGGCGGATGTCGGCAGCCATCTTGCCCCAACATATGGCAATGGACTTTGGTGAGGGAGGTTGTTTATGCTTTATGGCCGGGTAACTGTGGGCTTCTACCCCAAATAAATACCCTTTATAAAAACCAACCGATTTCTGGTATTTTGCATCAGCACCCTTTTGGCTGACTAATACAGATATTTAGACTCAATTGTGGCAGCTTCCTGGCTCCAAGGTGGCCCTTCAGTAGATTGTCCCTGAACCTATACTCCAGTGGCAGTTTCCTAACCACCACCTTCCTGATGTGGCAGAGGTAGTTGCTCCCCTACTGGGTCAGATTGGTGTTCTACAAGCAGCTGGAGCCTAACACTCTTGTTCTTTAAATGATTTTATAATTAGGTACTTACAAAATTGCTAGATAGGTTTCTGTTTCCTATAGTTGATACACTATGCAAACTAAAGGACAAGAGTTTCACAACAAGAGGTGCTAACAGGGCTAATGTTTCAAAGAGGATGAGTAAATGAGAAACAAAAAGCATCCATTGGGTTTGGCTAGATGGAGAACAA
Source organism: Tolypeutes matacus (assembly GCA_026826555.1). NCBI lineage: Eukaryota > Metazoa > Chordata > Mammalia > Cingulata > Chlamyphoridae > Tolypeutes > Tolypeutes matacus. The sequence goes on along the minus strand of JAKSZT010036119.1, from coordinate 28,308,927 downwards.
TGGTGATTTCAGCAAGGTCAACTAGAGTCATTTCAGGGAAAAGGGTGAAGAGGAAGCCTCATTACAGTGAGTTGAGGAATAAATAACTGAAAACATAAATTCCTGTGCTATTGTTGGTGTTTGCCTGTGCCTTGGAATTATATAGCATGAGAGAAGAAGGGTGAGCTGGGTGTCCCAAACCTATGTTTTAGACCCTAGCTCTCAAGATTTCCAAGTCTTTGGTCAAGTCACTTAACATCCAAGTCCGCATTGTAGCAGCTTCCTGATCACGAGGTTACTTTTACAGTGGTCCCTGAATTCCTCTTCTTCCTCATTGTGGCAGACTAAACCACAGCCCCATAGTTCCCTTGTGAGGCATTGCCCTGGGAGGGAACAATCTGAAAAGCTTGCATTGAGATGACATAAAATTTTGTATGTAGACCCCAAGCCTAGTTTCCCCTATTTGCTATGCTGGAGAGACTTCTCCTTCCCATAATTCCCACACCTCTCCCATTGCACAGCTATATGAGAAGGCCCTTGCTGGTTTCTGTCTCAGTTGGAGGAAGGTCCTTTTATGTACAAAAGATTTAAAATTAGAAGAAGTCCAATTTATCAATTTTTTTCTTTTGTTGTTTGTGCTTTTGGTGTAAAGTCTAAGAAACCATTGCCTAACACAAGGTCCTAAAGATGCTTCCCTACTTATTCTTCTAGAAGTTTTATAGTTTTGGTTGCTATACTTGGGTCTTTGATTAATTTTGAGTTAATTTTTGTATATGGTGTAATGTAGGGGTCCACCATCATTCTTCTGCATATGGATATCCACGTTTCACAGCACCACTTGTTAAAAGAGAGTATTCTTTCCCCATAGAGTAGACTTGGAACCCTTGTCAAAATTCAGTGGCCGTAGATGTGAGAGTTTATATCTAATCTCTCAATTTGATTCATTTTTCTATATGTCTGTCCTTGTACCAAAAGCATGCTGTTTTGATTACCGTAGCTTTGTAATAAGATTTGAAATTGGGAAATGTGAAGTCTCCAACTTCATTCTTCTTTTTCGAGATGGTTTTGGTAATTCAGGGCCTTTACCATTCCATATATATATGATAATTGGCTTTTCCATTTCTGCAAAAGATGCTGTTGGAATTATAATAGCGATTGCATTGAATCTGTAAATTGCTTTAGGTAGAATTGTCATCTTAGTAATATTTAGTCTTCCAATCCATGAACATTTATTTAGGTCTTCTTTGATTTCTTTCAACAATGATTTATAGTTTTCTGTGTACAAGTCCTTCATATCTTTAGTTAGATTTATTCCTAGATATTTGATTCCTTTTGTTGCTATTGTAAATGCAATTCTTTTCTTTATTTCCTCTTCTAATTGCTCATTACACATATATAGAAACACTACTGGCTTTTCCATGTTGATCTTGTACCCCTACCACTTTGCTAAATTAGTTTATTAGTTTTAGTAGCTTTGTTGTGAATTTTTCACTATTGTTTTATATATTGGATCATGTTGTCTTTTGGAAAGCTTGACTTCTTCCTTTCCAATTTGGATGCCTTTTATTTCTTTTTCTTGCCTAATTGCTATGTATAGAACTCCCAGACATTTACAATGTTGAATAACAGTGGTGACAATGGGCATCCTTGTCTTGTTCCTCATCTTAGAGGGAAAGCTTTCAGCATTTCACCACTGAGTATGATGTTAGCTGTGGGTTTTCCATGCATGCCCTTTATTATATTGAGGAAGTTTTCTTTCATTCCTAGTTTTCTGTGTGTTTTGATCAATAAGGGTGGTAGATTTTGTCAAATGCTTTTTCTGCATCGAGATGATCATGTGGTTATTCTCCTTCATTTTACCAATGTGCTGTATTACATGACTTGATTTTCTTATGTTGAAACATCCTTGTATAACTGGGATAAATCCCACTCTATCCGAAGTTCATTCCTTTTAATGACTGAATAATATTCCATTTATGTATATTCCACATTTTGTTTATACTTTAATCAGTTGATAGATACTTGGGTTGCTTCTGAATTTTGCTATTGTGAATAATATTGCTATTAACATTGGTATGAAAATATCTGGTCCAGTCCCTACTTTCAGTTCTTTGGACTATATATACAGTGGCTGCACCATTTTACATTCCCACCAAATCATGAATGACTGTTCCTATTTCTCCACATTCTCTCCAACACTTGTAATTTTCCATTTTTAAATAGTGGCCATTCTAGTGGGTGTGAAATGTTATCTCATTTTGATTTGCATTTCCCTAATGGCCATTTTGTTTATCTCCACTCTAATGTTTGCAATTCCCTTCTTTCTGCTTAATTCAGGTTTAGTTTGCTCTTCTTTTTCTAGATCCTCCCATTGACAGGCTGGGTTTCTTATTTGAGATCTTTTTTTTTTTTTTTTTTAATATATAAGCATTTAGAGCTATAAATTTTCCTCTCAGCACTACCCCTATTGTATCCCTTAAGTTTTGGTGTGTTGCTTTTCATTTTCATTTGCCTCAAGATATTTCTCAGTCTGGCCTGCAATTTCCTCCCTGTTCTTTTTGGCTGTTCAAGAGCATGTTATTTAATTTCCATATATTTGTGAGTTCTCCATTTTTCCATCTGTTATTGATTTCTAGTTTCATTTCATTATGGTCAGAGAAGATACATTGTATGATTTCAGTATTTTTGAAATTATTGAGGCTTGTTTTGTGACCTAACATATGGTCTATCCTAGAGAATGATCATGTTCGCAACAAGGGAAGAAGGTGCATTCTACTGTTGTTGGGTGGCATGCCCTATATATGTTTGCCAGGCCCAGTTGGTTTGGGGAAGGCCCAAGCCTTCTATTTCCTGATTGATCTTCTGTATGGATGTTCCATCCCTCATTGAAAGTGGTGTACTCAAGTCTCCTACTATCACTGTAGGACCATTTATCTCTCCCTACAAATCCATCAATATTATGCTTTATATATTTTGGGGACCTGCTGTTAGGTGTATATACATTTATAATTGCTGTGTCTTCTTGTTTAAATGACCCGTCCATCAATATATAATGACTTTCTCTGTCCCTTGTAACAGTTCTTGACCCAAAGTCTATTTTATCTGATATTACTACAACTACCCCAGCTCTTCCTTGGTTATTATTTACATGATATATATTTTTCTCCATTCTTTTACTGTTAACCTGCTATGTCTTTGAATTTAAGGTGAATAACTTGCAAACAGCATACAGTTGGTTCTATGCTTTTTAAAATCCATTCTGCCAATCTCTACCTGTCAACCGGGGAGTCCAATCCATTTACATTTAAAGTAATTACTGATTATGCAGGACTTTCTTCTACCATTTTGCTATTTCAGTCTTTGCAAGTCTTATATTTTTTAACCTTCAACTCCCTCATTAATGCCCACTGCCATTTCCATTTGATTTTTTGTATTGTACCATATTGAGTCCGCTCTCACTACTTTCTGGATATATTTTTCATATATTTTCTTTGTAGTTACCTTGGGGTTAAAATTAAACATCCTAAATATTTAATAATCATGTTTGATTTGATATCAACTTAACTTCAATAACATGCACATACACTATTCCTACACTCCTCAGTCCCCCTGCTTTTTTTGGTACTTGTCACAGATTATACCTTTGTGCATTGTATGTTCAAAAAAAACATTGCTTTTTGTGAATTTGCATGCTAGCACCTGTAGGGAATAAATAATGGAGTTACATATAAAAAAATGCTATACATTAATGCTGGCATTTATAATTACCCAAATGGTCACCTTTACCAGATGTCCCCATCCCTCCATGCTTCTTTGATCCACACCCTAAGGTCTCTTTCAGTCTGAGGAACTCCCTTTAGCACTGCCTGTAGAGCAGGTCCAGTGGAAATGAGCTTCCTCAACTTTTATACATTTGGGAATGTCCCAGTCTTTCCCTCATTTTGAAAAAAGTCTCACCAGAAATAAATTTCTTGGTTGACAATTGTTTTCCCTCGGCACTAAAAGTATTTCATCCCACTGCCTTCTTGCCTCCATGGTTTCTGGTGAGAAATTGGCTCATAATCCAATTGGGGCTCCCTTGTACAGAACACGTTGCTTTTTTCTTCCAGCTTTCAGAATCCTCTCATTGTCCATGGCTTTCAGTAGTTTGACTCCTATGTGTCTGGGTATATTTCTCTTCAAATTTTTTCTTATTTGGTATTCTTTGGGATTCTTGGATTTGCACATTCATGTCTTTTGCTAAGTTCTGGAAGTTTTTCTCTCATTATTTCTTTGAATATTCCTTCCATCCTCTCCTCGCTTTCTTTTCCTTCTGGGTCTCCAATAATGCAGATATTGGTATGCTTGATGGTGTCCCAGTGGTCTCTTAAGCTATTTTTACCTTTTCTAATTCTTTTTTCTTTTTGTTCCTCAGTCTGGCTCATTTCAATTGTCTTGTCTTTGAATTCACTGATTCTTTCTTCTGCCAGCTCCAATCTGCTGTTGAAATCCTGTAGGGAATTTTTCACTTCAGTTATTGTGCTCTTCAACTCCAGTAGCTCTGTTTGGTTCCTTTTTAAAATTTCTCTCTCTTTATTAAGTTCTCATATTGTTCATTCATTGTTTTCCTGATAACCTTTAATTCTTTCTATATATGTTCCCTTTGAGCATATTGAAGATCATTTTTTAGTCTTTGTCCAGTATATCTACAATATGGTCTCCATTGATGTTTGTGGATTTTTATCCTCTTCCTTTGGATGGGCCATCATTTCCTGTTTTTTGTTTGTCTTATATTCTGTTGCACAGTGTACATTTTAATATTTTAAAATGTTAACTCTGAGATTTAGTCCTTGATTTTCTACTTCTTGGGTTTGTATCCACCTAGTGATATAACAGATTTTCTTGAGTGTCAGGAGTTAACATAACTAAACAAACATATGCAAAAAAACATCTTTCACAGTCTTTGCAAATTGGCTTTGTGTTGGCCAGTGCTCTCCTTCAGAGTTCAGTCCTCCTATCAAGAAGGTGAGTCCCAGGCAAATAAAAAGTGCAGAGTCCTCCCTGACTTTTCTGAACCTGTGTCTTATCCTGGCCTTATGCTTGCTAGTGGCCTTAGAGTTCCCCTGTGTACAGGTATTTGAATGTACCCTCTACTACTTAGGAAACAGACCTCCTCCCTCTACTTGGTGCTCTACTGCAGGACTTAAAGTAGGTAACCCTTGGCCCCAGCCTGCCTGAATCAATTGTTTCTTACCCTGCTTTAGCTGTCCCAAGCTGATTTTGCCTGAAGGGCAAATTCTGGGAGGTAGGGTAAGCTGGAGAGAAGTTTCCTCAGTCAGCCTTTCCCAGTCAGAAGGCCAGGGACCCACAAAGGGAGCACCAGCCAGCTTCACACTGTCATGGTGTAGCAGTTTGGTATTGTTTATGAATTCCAAAAATAGATATTGGATTATGTTTGTAAACAGGTCTCTTCCTCTGGGCATGATTAAATTATGATTAGGGCTTTGATTTGGCCATGTCAGTAGGATGTTGAGTCCCTGCCCCCTTGGTGGGTGGGGACTCACAGAGAAAACGAGAGGGCAGAGAAAAGAGTTGGAGTTTTTTATATCGGAGCCCCGGGAAGTGAACACGCAGAGAGGTAGATACATAAGGAAGAAGAGAAGGCTCCATTAGACACAGCAGAGGCCCCAGGAAGAGAGACAAGCCATTAGCCTGATAGTCTACAGCTGACCTTGTGGAGAGAGCAGAGCAGCTAAACCCAGAGAGGAATGAGCCAGGAGAGAGACAAGATTTATCCCAGCCTACAGCTTATATTGGAAGAAGCTGAGACCACAGAGCCTTAAGAGGAAGAGGAAGCCTGAACCCTTGCAGACATTGACAGCCATCTTGCTCTAACACGTGGCAATAGACTTTGGTGAGAGAAGTAACTTACGCTTTATGCCCTGGTAACTGTAAGCTTCTACCCCAAATAAATACCCTTTATAAAAGCCAACAGATTTCTGGTATTTTGCATCAGCACCCCTTTGGCTGACTAATACATATGGGAAGAGTTTGAGGGAGGGGCCAGTAAGGGTGCCAGAGCTTCTCTTATGGCTCTTTGAAGCTGTGTGCTCTTGCTTTGGCACTTCCCAGTAAAGGCAGCCCTTTAATAGTTTTCCATAGGTTTGAAGAAGGGTACTGTACTCTTCTGCTTTTGCCTGAGGCAGGTTGGAACAATGGCCATCCTCAGAGCTAGACCTCCAATGATTGGAAGTTGCTATTCAAAAGCAGTGATTGGGAAGCAGATGTAATAGTTGGGCACCCACCTACCACATGGGAGGTCCCAGGTTTGGGTCCCGGTGCCTCCTAAAAGAAGCCAAGTAGACGCTGCCCCTGCCGTATGCTGCCCCTTCCGCAACGAGCTAGATGCCACCCCTGCAGTGACGAGCTAGACACTGCTGACCCCACTCCAGCTGCAAAGAGCTAGACACCACCCTGTCACAAGGAGCAGATGCCACGAGCCAGCAGACGCCACAGTCTACAGAGAGCATATGTAGCTCAGGCCATTGGGCACTTGCCTCTCATGTGGGAGGTCCTGGGTTTGGTTCCCAGTGCCTCCTGGAGAAGGTGAGCAAACAATGAGCAGACAGACAAGAGAACCATCTGGGGCAGGGGATAAATAAAGAAAAAAAAAATAAATGAATAAATCTTTTAAAAAAACAAAAACAACAGTGATTGATAAACGGACCATACACCCCTGGATTTGGAGGAACTAAGTCTTTATATGCCACCCTGGCACCAGCAAGCTGCACCAGGATGCCAGGGTTGAAGACCTCACTGCTGCCTGTTGTGAGGCTAGGGGATGGACGATGGTAGCCTCTGCACAGAGTTAAATTCATCAGTATTTAACTCAATTTACCAGCCTCTTCCACTCTTCCCCAGATGCTGCAAAGTGTTTCACTAGACTTTGGAGTTTCAAAATAGTTGATTCAGGCAGTTTCTGCCTGTATAATTGTTGCTCTGGTAGAGGGACTGATTCCTGAGCAGCCTACTCTGCCATTTTCCCACATCCCCTTCAGATATTTCCTAATTTCTCTGCTATTTCTTCTTTGATGCATTGGTTGTTTAAGAGTGTATTGTTTACTTTCCACATATTTGTGAAATTTCCAGTTCTTCCTTTGTTTTTGGTTTTTAGCTTCATCTCATTGTGGTCAGAGAAGATACATTGTATGATTTAAATATTTTTTGAGACTCATTTTGTGACCTAACATAATGTCTGTCCTGGATAATGATTTAAGTGTACTAGAAAGGAATGTGCTGCTGATGGGTGAAGTGTTTTATGTATGTCTGTTAGGTCTATATTGGTTTATAGTATTGTTAAATTCCTTATTGATATTCCGTCTAGATGCTTTATCCATTATTGAAAGTAGTGTACTAAAGTCTCCTGCTATGAATATAGAACTGTCTATTTCTCCCTTGCAATCTGTCAATATTTGCTTCACATATTTTGGGGCTCTGCTTCTAGGTACATAAATATCTATCATGGTTATATCTTCCTGTTGAATTGACCCCTTTGTCAATATATAATGACTTCTTTGTCCCTTATAAAAGCTTTTGACTTAGTCTATTTTATCAGATATTAGTATAGCTTCCCCAGCTCTCTTTGCATGGTATATTTTTTCTATCTTTTCACTCTCAACCTACTTGTGTCTTTGAATTTAGGGTGAATCCTTTGTAAACAGAATATAGTTTTTTAAATCCATTCTGCCAATCTCTGTGTTTTTGCTGGAGAACTTAATTTATTTACATTTAAAGTGACTACCGATAATTCAGGACTTTCTTCTGACATTTTGCTATTTGGTCTTTGTAAGTCTTAAAACCATTCTGTCCCTCAATTCTTCCATTGATGTCTATTTACATATTTATTTGATTTTTTTATAGTGACTATGTTGAGTCCCTTCTCATTTCCTTATGTATATATTTTTTAGGAATATTCTTTGTGGTAAACACGGGGCTTAATTTTAACATCCTAAATCTATAACAGTTATGTTTGATTTGATACCAACTTAACTTCAATAGCATATGCATACACTGTTCCTATACCCTCCTTACTCCCACACTTTTGTTGTTCTTGTTTACAAATTATATATATGTGTGTGTATATATATATGTATATTGCCCTAAACCAACCATAGATTTGTCGTAGCTGTTTATGCATTTGCATTATAGAACCCATAAGAAGTAAAAACTGGAGTCACATACCAAAAAGTATAATACAATAGTTCTGGTATTTATAATTACTTTTATGGTTACCTTTATTGGAGATCTTATTTCTTTATGCCACTTCAATCCACTGTCCAGTATTCTTTCCTTTCAATCTGAAGAACTACCTTTAGCATTGCCTGTAGGGCAAGTCCAATGGTAATGAACTCCTTCAGCTTTTGTCCATCTGGGAATATCCCAATCTCTCCCTCATTTTCAAAAGACAGTCTTGATGGGTATAGAATTATTAGTTGGCAATTGTGTTCTGTCATAATTAAATATTTCATCCCACTATCTTCTTGTCTCCATGGTTTCTGATGAGAAATAAGCACTTAATCTTATTAAGATTCCTTTGTACAGAACATGTTGCTTTTCACTTCCAACTTTCAGAACTCTCTCCTTGTACACGACTTTCAACAGTTTTACTACTATTTGTCTTAACATGGTTCTCTTCAAGTTTATCCTGTTTGTGGTTCACTGGGATTCTTGAATGTGTATATTCATGTCTTACAAAAATTTGGAAGTTTTCTCCCATTATTTCTTTGCGTATTCCTTCTGGCCCTTTCTTTCTTTCATTCTTTCTTCTGGGACTCCCATAATGCATATATTAATATGCTTGAAGATGTTCCATAAGTCTCTGAGGGTCTGTTCACTTTTTCTCTTTCTTTTTTCTTTCTGCTACTTAGCCTGAATCATTTTAATTGTCTTGATTTTGTGCTCACTGACTCTTCTGCCAGCTCAATCTGCTGTTGAAACCCTTTGGGAAATTTTTCATTTCAGTTAATTTAGTCTTCAACTCCAATAGTTCTGTTTGGATCCTTTTAATAATTTCCATCTCTTTATTTTGTTCTCATATTGTTCATGCATCATTTTCCTGATGTCCTTTAGTTCTCTCTCTGTTTTCTTTTGTACATATTGAGAGTCACTTTTTGTTTATTTAGTTCTTTTTGTTGTTGTTATTATTTATTTATTTATTTATTTTGAGTATCATTTTTTAAGTCTTTTTTGGGGGAGGTGTCCAAAGTATGATCTTCTTCGATATCTAGATTTTTATCTTGTTCCTTGGAATGGGCCATCATTTCCTATTTCTTTGTTTGTCTTGTAATTTTTTGTTATACACTATACATTTTAATATTTTAGAGTGTTCACTCTGAAATTTAGTCTCTCAACTCTCTGTTCTTTAAATTAGCATCCAGTTAGAGATATGAAATTACCTTGAGTGCCAGAAGCTAACAGAAACAAAGAACCCAAGTCAAAAAGTACTTTTCAAATTCTTGCAAATTGGCCCTGCATTAGTCGGTGCTCCCCTTTAGAATTTAGCCTTCCTATCAAAATCAGCTTGAGGTAAAAGGGAAGTTCACTGCTTCTTTCCCTCTTTTTTGAGCCTGTTTCTTGTTCTGGGTTTTGTTGACTCATGGCTTTAGGAAGTCCTCCATTTACAGGAATTCCAATGCCCCTTCTACTCTCTATGAAATCAACTTTCTACTCCTCCCTGGTGCTCTGTTGTATTTCTTAAAGCAAGTAATCCTTTGTCCCAGGCCATATTGACTTAATTGTTTTCTATACTTGTCTGAATGCTGCTTTTGCCTGCAAGGCAAGTTATGGGAGTGTAATCCAGAGAAGAGTTTCCTGGTTCAGTATTTCAGGTTGCCACCCTATATATTGGCACCACATACATGCACCCCAGTATGCACATAGGGCAGACCCAATATATGAGCACAGGTTGGCTCCACATTGTGTGCTGGTGAGGGGGTGGTGAGGGGCCAGCAAGGGATCCAAGAGCTTCTCCTATCATATTTTTTTGAGGTACTGGGGCTGGGGATTGAACTCAGGACCTCATATGTGGGAAGCTGGCACTCATCCACTGAGCCACATCAGCTCAACCTGAGTTTTTTCCTTTGTTTTGCTTGTTGTTTTGTTTTTTGTTTTTAGGAAGCACTGGGGACCAAACCTGGTTCCTCCCATGGGGGAAGGAGGCACTCAATCGCTTGAGCCACATTCACTCCCTCCTATCATTTTTAAAGCTGCATTTTCTTGATTCAGCATCTGCCCAATTATTGCAATCCTTTAATTGTATTCCAGAGTTTTGAGGAAGATGGCTTTAACAGTTTTTGCTAGTTATTAAAAGATTCTTTAGGGGAACAGCACTCTGGAGCAAATTATGCTGCCATCTTGGTCAACCAGAAGCCATGTGATCTTAAACTTTTAAACTTAAAAAATTACAAGTCTAAAATCAGTTTACTCAATTTAAATTGAAAGGCCAGGGGTGTGGCAGTTTGGTATTATTTATGAATTCCAAATATAGATATTGAATTATGTTTGTAAACTGCTCTGTTCATCTGGGCGTATTAGATTGTTTTATTTATTTATTTTTTTTTTTTTTTTTACCGGGAGGTACCGGGGATCGAACCCCGGTCTCTCCATATGGTAGACGGACACCGAACCTCTTGAGCCACATCCGTTTCCCATTAGATTGTTTTAGATTCAGAGGTTTCACCTTTACTTGATTAAATTAAGATTGGGGCTTTGATTTGGCCATGTCAGTAGAATGTTGAGTCCCTGCCCCTTTGATGGGCAGACACTCAGACAGAAAAATACACGGAAAAGGAGAACACAGCAGCAGATACACAGGAAGAGAGAGTGCTCCGTAGACACAGCCCTGGGAAGAGAGATGAGCCTGATAGTGTAAAGCTGACCTTGTGGAGAGACCAGAGCAGCTGAGCCCCGGGGAAAGTGACAAGCCTTATGCTAGCGTACACCTGAGATGGGAAGAAGCTGGGACTATGGAGCCTTAAGAGGAAGGAGGAAGGCTGAACCCTCACAGACATCACCCGCCATCTTGAGTCAACATGTGCAACAGACTTTGGGTGAGAAAGTACCTTTTATAGTACCTTGAGTTGGACTCTTCAGGTACTGTGACTGTAAGCTTCTACCCAAATAAACACCCTTTATAAAAGCCAACAGAGTTCTGGTACTTTGCATCAGCACCCCTTTGGCTAATACAATGGGTAATGTCAGATTCTCTAATTTACCAAAATCTCTTTACTATGTCAAACCTAACAAATATGCAAGATTATGCCAGTGATCCAAAATTCACTCATAAACATTAAAATGAGATTAATATATTTTATCTCTCTATTTAAATTCTAAATTTTTCTGAGATTTATGCATCCACCAGATTTTTGATGCTAAGGCTTAGGACCTAACACATTTTCAGGTACTGTTTTTGGTCTGCCAAAAGGCTGCTGATGCAAAGTACCAGGAATGGATTAGCTTTTATAAAGGGTATTTATTTGGGGTGAAAGCTTACAATTCCAAGGCCGTGAAAAGTCCAACTCAAGGCACCATAAGAGGTGCTTTCTCACCAAAGTCAGCTGCCACATGTTGAAGCAAGATGGAAACCAATCTCTGCCAAGGTTTGAGCCCAGCTGAGGGCAACTAGGCATAGGGCTTGTCTCTTTCTGGGCCCTCTATATGATTCTTGGCTGTTCCACTGTCTTTCTGAATTCAGCTGTAAGCTCTCAGGCATATAGCAGGGCTTGTCTCCTCTTGAGCTGTTCTGTGGGCCCAGCCTCTTGGGGGCTTCGTGCTTAAGCAATCCTCTAGTTCTCTCTCACTGGGCATAGGGCTTGTCTCTTAGAGCTTCTCTCTTTGCAGCTCAGCTGTGGGTGAAACTGCTCTCACATGGCAGCATCAAACATGGCAGCTTCCTTTTCCAGTGTGTCTTCTCTCTGCGTCTCCCTTTATATCAGACCCAGCAAGAGGGTGGAGAGACTCAAGCTGGCTCATGTCTCACTGATGTAGTCCAATCAAAAGCCCTAAAGCAGGGAGCTGATGTAGCTCAAGCAGTTGGGTGCCTGCCTCCCACACGGGAGGTCCTGGGTTCGGTTCCTGGTGCCTCCTAAGTAAGACAAGCAGATGCCACAACTGCTGCAATCAGCAGACACCACAAGGAGCAGACACTGCAGCCAGCAGATGCCATAGCCAGCAGGGAATAGATGTGGCTCAGGTGGTTGGGCACTTGCCTCCCACGTGGGAGGTCCCAGGTTCGGTTCCAAGTGCCTCCTAAAGAGGATGAGCAGACAGATGAGGGAACCATCTCGGGGGGGAGGGGGAATAAAAATAAATAAATAAATATTTTTTTAAAAGCCCTAAAGCAATCTTATCAAGCAATCTAATCAAATGCCCTCTAACTGAATTTAATGCAATCAATGGGTATTACACCTATAGGAATAGAATAGTTTAAAACATAATCTTTTGCTTTTTGGGATTCACAAAATAATTCCAAACTGCCACTGGTGATTTTTATCAGTGCCCAAAATGGCTCAATTAGAGTCATTGTGACAAGGGACTTCAAGTCCATGCCCTTCAGATGGATTTGATTTTCTCTGGATTTAAAATATGGTGTTATATAATTCTTTTTAAACCTCAACTTTTTATTGCCTAGTTTCTGTACATCAAATTTCTCAATAACTACTCCCGACACACACACACACACACACACACACACACTTATTAATCTCTTCATGGCTCACTGAATTCTCTACTCTCTTCATATTCTTACTGGATCCTGCATGTCTCTCCTATCTTTATCTGTACAAAAAATCTTGCAAATAATACCTAGTTAAGGAGTTAAGTATAGTTATATATATTTTTTATATGAAAATATGTAAAGCTGTATATAATTATGCATACATAATAAATATATAGTATATATAACTTATCCAAACCTAAATAACAAATGTAGTTACCCAATTTATTGTGACTAGATCACACATATTCACTATAACTATATATCTAATGTCCTCATGATGTACTACTTCTTTTCTGAAACTTTCTTCTGCTAAATAGCAGCTCAACATGTCAAACGCTAAATTTTCTATTTTTGCTTTTATAACAACACCCTGTGCTTACATCTAACATAGCACTTGTGTTGTGTTGTAATTGTTTTCCCATCAATTTCTTCCACAGACTATGAGCTCCTTGAGGATAGGAAACATGGCTTTATATATTTCTTTACTGCTAGTGCCTGGTACCCAAAAACTTGTTAGGTTGACCTCCTGAATGGATGAATGAGTGAGTTAATAAGAAACAACTTGATGTTTAACAATCATGTAGTAAGTAGATTCTCTCTGTGTGTGTTTATATGTGTTTGTATACATACCTCTAGGTGTTTGTGTATAATATTATATATTATATTTGTTTTATATATATATATATGAAATTTCCTGTTTTAAAGCCTTCAAGTTTTACAGACCCACTGGATATATCTGCCACAACAATGGACATAAGCCTTATGAGTGATGTTGCAGCAGGTATCAAATTAAGAAACCTGCAGAGAAAGATCAAGCTCATTCTGCTTCACTGGCTGGATCACTACAGATTTGCATTTGGTCAGTTATGGAATCCTTTGCTTGCTCCACATACCCCTTCCCATCATTCAGGGCCAAAATTTAATCACTTTTTCCATCCAAGTTTTCCACGGTGTTGAGTTTGTCTTAGCAGGAAAATAGAAGAGGCCGACCTTAATTTTATTTCCTTTCTCTTTTCAGAGAAGAGAAAGGAAAATGCCACTTCTGCATTTTCATAAAAGGCAGTGCTTTCCTATTCATTTTTCAGATCAGAAGGTACCCCCACCCCACAACTACCACTCCTCAATTTCCCCCACCAATGCCTCGATCCTTGTCAATGTCTTCTGTTCCCTGGCTGTGTTGAGATGGAGCCTGTGTCTTCACATTAGAACATGTTGTTGAAATGCCAGCTTATAGCTGATGTTTGATTACAGAGCCCATCACAGTTTCAGTTCTTGACTAGCGATATAATATGGTAAATCCAAAGGCAAGCTTCTCCATTTGTGTTTGGTTCATACAATGCTATGTAGCAGAGATTCCCAAAGGATGTGCCACAAATGTTTTATGGGCAATGAAAAAATGGAAGCCCTCACACTCCCGCAGCCCTCTGGGCTGGGGTTTCAAGTTCCGGGGTTAGTCGCCTCCACCTGCAAAGCAGCCTCATAAGTTTACCCCAGTGTGCCAGACAAATACATCATCTCTTCTTTTTTACACTATATTTTCTATGATAACAATCAATGTATACAAGCCTTGCAGTTTATAATTTTCTAGGTCATATAAAAAAAGATAGGTCTATAGCATAATGATTCAAAGCTCTATTTCAGAATCGAATAGAGCTGTTCAAATTCTGGTTTTGCCTCTTTCTAGCTGGGTGAATTTGGGCAAGTTTTTAGGCTCCCTGGATCTCAGTTTCCTCATTTGTGATATTGTGAAAATAAGAGTACCCACTTCATGGGGGTACTTAATTCAATGGGATAATGTATTTAAAGTGCTAGGTACATTATGTGGCAGAGGTAAGCAAAGGCAATCAAATTCCTGTGGGTTAGATTTGTTGATAGCCTAGAAATTTTCCTTGTTTATTACATATACACCATGTATCCTCTGAGCAGACCAAGAAGTGCATTTAAAATAGAAGACCCAATACAAAGGAACTTCTGTAAATGGGTTAAGAAGCATCCAGACTATTGCAACCAATTTAACCAACACAGCTCATCCTATAGAAGCTTTGGTCTATTAAGGGTCTTTCTGTTTACATTTCAGGAATAGAATCAACACGCATTTGCAAAATGCCTCAGATGCCACACAAAATGGTCAGGAAACCAAGAGTCCTACCAGCAAAAGATCCTCTGAGACAAGAAGCAAAGGAAACAGATGAGGAAAAGGAGTATCTTCGATACCAAAATACCTTCCTAGAACTGAAGGGTATCTTTAAGCCTTCGCCAATCTGTCACGCTTCGAGGACCTCAGCCAGAAATAAGTCCTTAGGGTAATCAGCGTCATTTGTCTTAATGATTCATAGTCCAGCTTGTGTTCGAGAGAGCTTTAGATGGATGTCTCATTCAGTCTATCTAAAAATACTGAGACAGGCCTGCTGTCAAGCGGTTCTTTCTAAGCAAGCTGGGTTAAGATGTTGCCACATACAAACTATCAGAGAAAAAAAATTTTATAAAATTGGGACAAATTTACATGCCTAGAGTCAAGCATTTGAGTTCTTTCCAACCTGCTTCCTAAGAGACTGCCCATGAGCATTTAGCAACAGAACTGGAATCAATCAGAAATCAAGACTCAATTTTTAATCTCTTTAGTGAATACACATTCAAAACCTGACCCTATGCTGAAATTCTTGACTCTATGCTTTGTGATGGTAAATGAGCACCATGAGTTACTGCTTCTCCTGCCTTCACATACTAGTTCTCCAAAGAACTGTGTTCTTGTTTTCTCTATCAACATAAAAAGCTTAGATCTTGTTTGTATCTCTAACTCTAGTTGCTAAACAAGGATGCTTCTCACTCAGGTAGTGAGGGTACTGGTGCTGTTTCCATCCTAGGTCCAAGTGGCATGGGGGAGGGGAGGGGTTGCTGGAGAGGTGACTGGGTCTCCACTCTGGTATCTACTCTGGGTGGGCAGTGTTTGGAAGTCAGAGGAGCAGGCTTGCCCCTTCGCAGCCCATGTACCAAAACCAAATGGGCAGATAACTGCTGAGATAACTGCAGCTGAGATGCTCTAGAGTTCCCAAACCTAATGTTACTTCTGTAACATTTGGTGAGGATGATAAATTTAAGGAAAAGTTGTAAATACAATGAGGGAAACAGTTCTTATATTTGAAGTATTGTCACCAGATTTGACTAACACCACTAAACAAAGTAGGGCTATCAGATACTTGGAGATGGAATTAATCCATTCAACCAATAACATCTACCATGCAAAGACTTGGCCCCTGTCCTCCAAGGACTTAAAGTCTGAAAGGAGAGATAAGATAATATATACCATTAATAAATGGAAAATAAGGAAGAAAGCACTGTAAGAACATGATAGAGAAATGCTAAAGAAATTTTGAGGAGGAAGAGGTTATTTTTAGAAAGGAAGGATTTTTTAGGGCGCATCAGAGCAGGACCTTGAGTGATGGGTAGAACTTGGATATGCAGATAAGTTGTGATGGTACTATTGTTAGAGAGATGAATGAGAAGATCAGTGATAACACCAGTAATATCAGGGATAGTTAACATTTACTGAACACTTACTGCACTCTGGGCGCTGTACTGGCAAGATTTCAATAACATTCGCGACATATCTAAGGCATAATGAAAATTAATCCCTTATTCCCGCCTCCCCCGCCCCCCCACCAGTTGTAGAGCTAAAGAAAGTGAGGCTGAGGAGCAGGGATTTGACCAAAAGCACGTAGGAGGGAAGGTGCAGGCAAATCAGAGCACTGCTGAGCCCTGCGGCTTTGCTGGAGGGAAAGGGTGTGTGGAAGTCACAGTAGGGCAGGCGGGGCTGGGGCCCAGATCATGGGGGGGCTTGACCCCAGGTGAGAACAGGGTGCCAAAGACAAAGTTATCCAAATCCTTTAAAATCTGCAGTGATGAAACAAGCAGGCACTGTGCGAGACAGATCTAAAGTGTTTATTCAGGCTTTCACATATACTCTAAGAGGTCAAAGCCGAATCATTTCACATTTAAATATAAAATTACACAAGTAGCAGTGACATTTGAAGAGATTAATACCAATTCAATAAGGGCTTCGTTTATTTCTGTGAAAACCTTTTAAGTTAAACTTTTAAATCCCCACACTGGACTCTAAATATTGAAATTAAAAACGTGGAAAGCGTCACCTGATCCAATATATGAAATAAAAATAAACACCAAACGGAGAACGGGGAGTTTTGCGTAATGGGCAGAGTTCCTGTTTGAGGTAGTGCAAAGTCTTCGTTAAGGATGGTGGCAATGGTAGCACAGCACTGTGGATGTACTTAGTGCTTCTGAATTGTTTGCTTCAAAATGGTTACAATGCGGGCTGCCCGCGTCGCCGGGGCCGAAGCTGCTGCGGGAGGCCGCGGGCGCGGGCGGCGGGAGCGCAGCCCGAGGAGCGGGAGCAGCCCGGGCCCCGCCGCCTCCGCTGCCCGGGAGCCCGCGCCCAGAGCCGCGCCTGCTCCTCCCGCAGCGGGCCCCAGCACAGCCCGCACCGCGCCGCTCAGCCACGCCGCGCCCCTAATCGTGACTCTTGACCTCGGGGGTGGGGGCGCTCTTCTCCACCACGCGGGCGGGGCTGGGGGGCTGGTGGCGAGACGGGGATGCGACCAAGTTTCTGCTGGATCTGTGCATTTCTCCATTGGCTCGAACACCTCCCTGCCATCTGCCCCAGAGCTTAGGAGTGACTAGTCCTGGCACCTTAACGTAGACGTAAACAATGTAAACCGCGTGAACAAAGAAGCATGCAGTTGGGGATGACGCTCAGTGTGAGATGGACATCTGGCTGTCCTGCAGGGAGCAGAAGAAAAGCAGCAGCATGGGCACCTGTTTGCACCTGATTTGGCCAATAGGCTCATCAATGAAAAGACAGAAGAGGCAGTACCAGCAGTCTCCCTTGCAGTCTCCACCTCCTCCTCTTCCTCCTGTGCCAAATGAAGAGATGAGTTTCATCTGACCATATCCTCTCTCTGGTCCCAGTTTCTTCCAATATCAGCTGTACGCTGGGATAAGTCTCGTCTCTCTCCCAGGCTCATTTCTCTCTGAGCTCAGCTGCCCAGGGCTCCCATCTCTGCAGCTGCAAACTATCAGGTGAATGGCTCATGTTTCTTCCCAGGGCCATAGGAACAGTTCTAATGAACTGTCTCTCTTCCTCTGTGTTCTCCTTCTCCATGCATTTACTTCCCGGGGCTCCAGCATCAAAAACTCCAACTCCCTCCTCTACTGTGTGTTTTCCCTGTGAATCTCTGTCCATCAAAGGGGCGGGGACTCGTTGTCTTACCGAAGGGACCAAATCAAAACCCCAATCTTAATTTAATCAAGTAAAAGTGAAACCTCTGAATTCAATATACTCTAATATGCCCAGAGGAACAGACCAGTTTACAAACATAATCCAATATCTGTTTTTGGAATTCATAAATAATACCAAACTGCTACAGAGACAGAGCACAGTTTATGCAGTTCTGGTAGCATTACACTCTGATGCTGTTTCAAGGTGTGCTTCTCCTCCTTCCTCTGGGAGGAATGTCTTGTGCACTTAGAAGCATAGTTCATCTTCCCATTTCTTTAGTGCATGTGTGCAAAAAATTTTAAACTCTCTATATCAAAGGGAAGCCCTCAGTAACCGGCTATCTCCTTCTCTCTCATTCCTCTTTGCTTGCATTTGGTTGCTTGGAGAGTCCTCTTATTCTCTGAAATATCCAGGTGATTTTCTCTGCTCGCAGAACAGTTCTATACCAGTTAATAGAAGCACTTTGACCTCCACTTGGTGGATAAGGCCTGAGATAGTGTCCTGCCAGATAGCACTTAAGAATGACCTCTGAAGAGCATTGAACCATTTGAGCACCCAGTCTCAGCAGTCACTCTTTTACAATCCAGTGAGCATTGGGGTATGTATTGTCTTGGATGGCAGTTTCTTATGTTTTGAGTTGAAGTTGACTTTCAGAATTTTTTTTTCCTTTGTGGACTTACTTTGTTTGGCTGCTGGGATAGATAATCATGGACTTATAAACATGCTCTTCCCTGTTTTCTTACCTTCCCCATTGTACTCTGAATTTTCCTCTTCTTCCCTCCCTCCCTCCCTCCTTCCTTTCCTTCCTTTTTCTCTGCCAGCTCATTTTTCAAATTCACATTAAAGTTATCTCAAGTGCTGGTATATGATATCTGTCACTGCTTATCTGAGGAGTGACCGTTTATTTTTAAAATGACTACAGACTTATTTTTAGATATGTTTTCTTTTTTTTTTTTTTTTTTAAGATTTTATTTATTTATTCATTTATGCCCCCCTTGCTGCTTGTGCTCGCTGGGTCAGCTAACCACGCCGTGCAGGCGGGCTTGCCTTCACCAGGAGGCCCCGGGAACCGAACCCGGGGCCTCCCATATGGTAAACGGGAGCCCTATTGATTGAGCCACAGCCGCTTCCCTAGATATGTTTTCTATACAATTTTGAGTAGCAGCTTTTTAATTAAACATCTTCCATTGTTAGGGGGGTGAGAAATGTCTGTGGATGAGTCTGCTGTTCTGTGTCACCAGCCTTTGACTCCCCAGTCCTTAGGAGCTCTTGCCTTTCCCTCTAGTTTTGGGTGTACATGTTTGCAGTTAGTACTGAGTGGTTTGTAAAACTAGACCATTCTCCTTTGCTCTGGGTTATTCATGAAAGCCTCGTTCTTTTCTCACCACTTTGCTTTTTCATTCTCCCTCTTCCCCACTCCACTCCTGAGACTGGCACAATCATCTCAGGAGAGTGACTCCCCTTGAAGAAAGACATATCCATCCCCCTCATAAGAAAGATCAGTGAAGTAGCCACTGGTGTCCTGGGAATTTTGGTTGAATTTGGTTCCCTGAACCCTCTCACTAAGAGTTCAGATCCCAGGGTGAATGTAGCAGGCCAACTGGCTAAGCAAGAAGGCTATATGTTTTTCTTTTGAACTATGAAAAGAGCCTGTGAATTCATTTTAGACAGAAGGAAGGAAGGATGTCTAAGGAACTTCATTCTTTTTTCTGCTACCAAAACATGAGTAGTCCACAGAGTGAAAACTTTTTCTGATGGTTGATGTATCTCAGGAATAAGCTTGATCTCCATTGTTTGGGGGATGCTTTGAGTTTCAAAATCTGATGAATAGAAAAGTATTTTTGTTTAATGTAACCCTGTTCTAATTTTAATTAAACTCCAAACTTTACTCTTGGGGAAAAAATGGTTAACATGGGAGATTTCATGTTGTATATGTTACCACAATAAAATTTTTAAAAAGCACCATGCATGAGAGAACTTATCTTATGAGTGATCACTCCTCCATATGATTTCCACGCGCTGGTTAAATTTCCAGGTGAATCCCATGCATCACCTGTGATGGAGGACAGGCTGATATCTGGGGAGGGAGAGCGGCAGTATGTACTGATAACACACCAGCAGAGCACACCACTATGCACTGTGAGAGCTTCAGCAGTCACGTATCTCCCTTTTTGTTTCTTTATCTGTAGAGTAGGGATAAGGTTGTTGTAAGAATTAAATGAGATAGAGCAGTGGCATTCTTTTAGCAGTGCATCTAGCACCCTATAACTCCTGAATGCTAGGTGCTTAATGTTATATTCAGCCTGTTAATGAGAACTTATGTGCAGTTTCATTATGTGCTTAGGAAATTCAGATTGGCCCTTGTGGGCATTTTGAGAGATTTGGTATTTTCCTTAACTTTTTAAACTTTTTTCTAATTTTTGCAGAAAGTGCACATTTTAAATCATAACATTGGTGATAGACGTTGGTGTTCATTTTTAGTTGAATACCAGGAGTCGTTTCCATCTTCATCCTTCCTGAGTTTATTCTGTATCCACCCCCTCCCTCCCACAGCCCAGGTGCCTCAGGGGCATTTGACCCCATGCCAGGATGGGCCCTGGTTAGTTCAAGGCAATTGGAATTTTACATTTATCTGGCCATAGCCTTTGGTCTAAGGGTAGGATATGATACCAAATATAATGAACCCCAGGATTTTCATTTGGGATGCTGGAGACAAAAGCCCCTTCTTTCTGGTCCTGCTTAGTTGGGAAGGCTGGCCCTGTGGCCATCTGCTACCTGCCTATGACAACTGAAGAAAGATGGGGGATGTGAAGCTGCCAGGAGATGTCATCCCTGGCGCCAGCCCTACCTCTAGAATTCCAATGCAGAAGCCAGTTTGAGTTGAATTTTCTGTTCCTTGCAGCCAAAGGAAGGCATCTTAATTGATATAACATGATATAATAGGCTTTATTGGTTTTTATCTTTTATTGTCATTTTAGTAGAGTTTTAGCAGGGAGTTCAAGTTAACCTGAGTGTTCAATCCACCATCTTTTAATTAAAAGTCTCTTTATTCTTTTTTGTCCCCAAAGCTATATGTTCCACAGAGGTGTTCATTTTGGTTTGGAGTGCAGCTTTGTCTCTACATGGTTTCTTTTTCTATTTTATCTGTCATTGCAATGAATTGGTGGCCGGAGGTTGGAGGGATTCCTCAAGGCAAGAACTTAAACATGCCTTCCTGAGCAGAATGTCTCTCCAGGGGCTCTGATTTTGGTGCACCCTGTGAACTTGAGATAGTCTCTGGAAGTCAAAGGCAGGGATGAAGGAGTAAGTGATCACAGGAAAAGAAGAGACTGGAACTCTTAGCAGCCTGTTCTTGACAGGCTGGAGACCAGAGCCTTAATTCCAGCCACACCTAATTTCTTGATGATAACTGCTCCCCTCCTGCTCTCAGAGTTCTCTGCTGCTACCTACCCACTGGCAAAGATGGTGGGTTTTTTGTTTTGTTTTGTTTTGTTTTTAACTCTCTTGCTACCCTTTATGGCTCATATTGTGTACCAAACTACACATGCTAAAAGCTCTTTTTTTTTTTTTTTTTTTTCCTCACCATTTGCCTCTTTGAAAACTAAGATAGTTAATTCTGGAAATAACATTAATACATTTGAAGAAGAAAAACAAAGTGCAGGACCTGCCCTACCAGGTTTCAAGACCTTTTATAAAGCAATAGTAACTAAGATACTGGATTATCAGCACCAGCATAGTTAAAAAGACAAATGGAACAGAATAGAAAACCCCAAACAGACTCATGCATATGTGGTAAGCTGATAATACAGCAGCGGTAGCATTACAAACCAGCAGGGAAATGATGGATTATTCAAACAACAGTGCTGAGACAATTGTGTGCGTTTGTGTATGTAAAAATATAGGTAAAAATATAAAAGCCCTACCTCCCATCATAAACTCCAGGTAGATTAAAGACCTAAATGTGGATGCCAAATAGTAAGATATTTAGAAGAAAACATAAGGAGAACATTTTTATCACCTTGAGATAGAAAACAAATTCTTAAACCGAACACATTAAAACACAAGCATAAGAGAGGGTTCATAAATTTAACTACATTAAAATAAAAATCTTCTGTACAATAAAAGGACAACATAAACAGAGTGAGAAGACAAGCTGTAGGCAGAGAACATTCTCAAACTATAACCATATTGGCTGTTTTAGTTTCCTGGCTGCTAAAACAAATACCATATAATGGGTTGGCTTAAACAATGGGAAATTATTGGCTCACAGTTTTGAGGCTAGAAGTCCAAAACTGAGCCATCAACAAGGTGTTGCTTTCTTTCTGAAGACTAGTGTTCTACGACTAGCTGGCCTGCAATCCCCGTGTCTTCAGCTTTGCTGTCACATGGCAGTGTCTTCTTTCTCTTCCGGGTTCCATTGGCCTCTAGTTTCTTACTCTCCTCATGGCTTCTCCTTTCATGTCCATTTCCTTTCTTTATAAGGACATCAGCCATACAGGATTAAGGCCCACCCTTGTTCATTTAGGGCACACCTTAACTAATAACATCTTCAAAGTTCTGTTTACAAATGGGCTCACACAGACAGGACCAGGAGTTGGGACCTGAACATGCCTTTTGTGGGGGACATGATCCCATTCCAACAGTCTGGCAAATAGATCTTTTGCTAGATAATCTGACAATACCTAGTAATGTTGGAGATGCAAATATGTTATAATCCTGAGAAACTCTATACCCTAGGAAATGTATAAAAATTTCATTGCAGGTCGTTGTACTATGAAAAGTTGGAAACTACCTAAATGTCCATCAACAAAGAATGTACTAATTGTTTGCTGTGGGTAAGCACCATTTGTTTTGGCCATTCAGCATCTGAACCTCCTTCCTATATTTGGAGGCTCCCTTACTGGGTAAGGCAGGGACCACTCCCAGGGCAGAAGCTGAAAATGCCAGATTTTTGCTTCCCCTGTCTCCCCTGCAGCTGAAACCCAAGCACACAACCCAGTTCCACAAATCAGATGCACCTGCCCAGACTTTCACGCAGCTGCAGGGGCTGCCTAGACTCCACTGGGGGTGGGGGAGAAACTCCATCTGGCTTCTGAAGGCAGCAGTGGCCGTGGTTCTCACAGTAGTGTCCTGGGTCAGCAGGACCAGCAGTGCAAGCTGGTGAATTTGCTCAGCCGCAGGGGATATGGTGTCCCCCTCAGCTGTTGGGCAAGTTCTCCAGCATGATTTGGGACACTTCTAGCAATGGAATGTCCAAACCTGATTCTTCCATCCTTGCAAAGATTTTCTGTTTTTAATAAATTCCTTTTTTTTTTTTTTTTTTTGGTGTGCTTAAATTACCCAAAGTTCCTTTCTGTTGTTTGCAACTAAGAACGTTAACCCTGATAGATTATGGATTATAATACAGTCATATAGCATATACCGGAATGCTATATACCAAAATCAGAATAAAAAGTTGAGTGAAATCAGGGAGGAGTCCTTAGGGGCTTTCAGTCATATCTGAAATTATAATAATGAAAAAATATATATATCAAAAGTGGTAAAATATTAAGGTTTGATAAAGCTGGGTGATGTGTACAAAGATATTTGCTTTATTCTTCTTCATATTTTATGAATATGCAAACTACTTCGTTACATACTCCCACACATAAACTTTTACAATAAAAAATACAGAACTGGTCAGACTGAATTTTTCAGAGAAATAATATTCTACTGAAATTATTTGCCTGTCTCTCCATAAAAGAAGATCCATTTTTAAGTTAGCCTGTATCTAAATTCACTAATAAACATTGATTGCTGTATGTTAGAAAAGGTAAAAAAAAAAATATTGGTGGGACAGTAAGACAAGTGCTGAAATAATGTATTATATTTGAGTGCATGGGCTTTATTATGACAAATAAATATATAATCATTATCTCATAAAAATGTGTTTCTATGATGTTACTTTTTAACAAATCAATTTTATTGACACATATTAATAAAGCATAAATCCACCCAAAGTGTACAATCAATGGTACTCGGTATAATCACATAGTTGTGCATTCATCACTTCAATCATTTTTAGAACATTTTCATTATTCCAATAATAATAATAATACATAAAAAACTCATCACTTCTCAATCTCTCTATGCTTCCCCTGCCATACATAGCTGCTATTCTGCTTCTATCTCTCTAGTTTATATGTATTTATATTTTGTAAAAAGTCTTATAAATATTGGGTAATAAAACAGTCAATATTACCTAACATAGGTTTCACTATGTTCAACAGTCCCATGTTACATTTTTAGCTTTCCTTCTAGTAATATACATACCTTAGACTTGCCTTTCAACCACTGTCATACCCATATAATAGCTCTGCTAATTATAAACACTATTAATGTGCTTTCACCATTTCTATGCATTTCCAAAGATGAGATGTACAAACAACATTTTTACCAATTCTGCATAGATTAACCCTTAGCTTTCCATTCTCTACCCTCCTTCTATTTTCTGGTGACCTATATTTTATTTATTAACTCCATGAGTTTACACAATATACTGAGTTTATAATAGCACAATTATACAGTATTTGTCCTTTTGTGTCTGGCTTGCTTCACTCAACATAACGTCCTCCAGGTTCATCCATGTTGTCATATGCTTCACGACTTCATTTCTTCTTATTGCTGTGTAATATTCCATCGTGTGTATACCCCACAATTTATCTATTCATCGATTGATGGACACAATTCCAACTTTTGGCAATTGTGAATAACACTGCTATGAACATCGGTGTGCAGATGTCTGTTCGTGTCTCTGCTCTCAGTTCTTCTGGGTATATACCTAATAATCGTATTGCCGGGTCACATGGCAAATCTATATTTAACTTCCTTAGGAACAGCCCAACAGTCCCCCACCGTAGCTGTGGCATTCTACATTCCCACCAACTGTGATTAAATGTTCCTCTCTCCACATCCTCTACAACATTTATAGTTTTCTGACTTTTTAATAGTGGCCATTCTAATAGGTGTGAAATGATATCTCATTGTAGTTTGATTTGCATTTCCCTAATTGCTATTGATGTTGAACATTTTTTTTTCTGTGTTTTTTTGGACATTTGTATTTCTTCTTTAGACAATTGTCTTTTCAAGCTTTTTGCCCATTTTTTAATAGGGTAGTTTGTCTTTTTATTGTTGAGTTGTATTGTTGATCTCTTTTTATATCAGGGATATTAAATCCTTATCGGATATGTGATTGTCAAATATTTTCTCCTATTGAGTTGGCTGCCTTTTCTACCATAAAATCTTGAAGGTGTTTTCCTACATTTTCTTCTAGGAGTTTTATGGTTGTCATTTTTATATTTAGGTCCTTGATTCATTTTGAGTTAATTTTGTATAAGATTCTTTTGGATATGGCTATTCAGTTCTCCCAGCACCATTTGTTAAATAGACTCTTCTGGCCCAGCTGGGAGGGCTTGACAACCTTGTCAAAAATCACTTGACTGGGGGAGCAGGTGTAGCTCAAATAGTTGAGCACCTGCTTCCCATATATGAAGTCCCAGTTTCGATTCCTGGTACTGCCTAAAAACAAACAAAAAACCCCAACTCTCATTGGGGAGCTGATGCAGCTCAGTGGTTGAGTGCCCATGTCCCATGTATGAGGTCCTGGGTTCAATCCATAGTACCTCCTTAAAAAAAAAAAATCACCTGACTGTAGATGTGAGGGTCTATTTCTGAGCTCTCAATTTGGTTCCATTGGTTAATCTGTCTGTCTTTATGTCAGTACCATGCTGTTTTTACCACTGTAGCTATGTAATATGCTTTAAAGCCAGGAAGTGAGAGTCCTCCGACTTCATTCTTTTTTTTTTTTTTTTCAATTAATTTTTTTTTCATTCTTCTTTTTAAAGACATTTTTAACTATTCGGGGCCCCTTACCCTTCCAAATAAATTTGATAATTAGCTTTTCCATTTCTGCAAAAAAGGCTGTTGTGATTTTTATTGGGATTGTATTGAATCTGTTAATCAGTTTGGGTAGAAGTGACATCTTAACGATATTTAGTCTTCCAATGTGACCTTACATTTTGAAGACATTTCAAGAAGTACCACTTCAACAAACATAATTGGGAGTTTATCACATTTACTAAGTTTCCAGGTTTGGAGTAAAGAAACTGAAGCCAATAGTGACTATTTTAATCATAATAAAACATACTCTTCTAGCTATGCAGGAATGCCAGTTTTAAAGAATGTAATAAAATATTTTTTTAGCAAATTTCAGCATCTCATAAAAATTGTTTAAGAATCATTTAAAAATCCCATGAAGTTTGGTTTTATAAGGCTCATAACCTCTCTGGAAGTTTTGTGAAAACATGAACTTACCCATACATTATAGGTGGAAATACTGAGACACAGAGTCAGAAGATTTAGTCACATTGAGAGTAAGTGACAGATGACAGACCCAAATTTGGCCTTCTGATGTCCATTCTGGCTATTGGGTTATGTGGCTTATCCAGTCTATTAATATAGACATATAAACCAACTAAGAAGTATGCTATAGGTATTTCATTTTGGGGAGTCAGTGAGATAGCAGTGCTATAATGGGGGGGAAATGACATGGGTTCAAATTCCAGCTCTGTCATTTACTATCTGGATGTTTTTGGTCAAATTATTGATTTCCTGCACCTCAGTTTCCCCATCCGTAAGAGGGTATAAAAGCAAGTATGTTTCAGACCAGACTTTTATGCATTCTTCTTGCATATGTTAAAATACAATTGAAACTAAGGTGGCAAGATGTCGTCGGTTTAGGAGGGCACTCGCTGACTCGCTTTCTGAGGACAGCTGATTGGGGACAGGGTCCTGCCCGGCGGTCTGTGCTGTGGGCATACGGAGCGAGAACCTTGAGGACATCTATCTGGAGGGAGCTCAACATTGCTCAGAAGAGATTCTTTATAGGTGTACTTCCAGAGATTGGAGCCTTTGGCTGCCCATGTGCCAGCTGTATCTGGAATCTCAGTGGAGCTGCAACTCCTACTCTACAGCTCAGTGGACTCACCCAAGTCACCTGGTGAGGAGACGATGATGGACAACGGCCATCCCAGGGAATGGAGAGAGCCTGCAGCTGCAGGCAGGATAATCCCATCCACCATATCCATGGGAAATGGGCCCCCTCTCACTTGGAGGTGGAGTGGACATCACCATCCCAAACTCCTCAGTATGGGGGAAGAGCTATGGACTAAAGTGGACTTACTGGTATTCTGTTATAGACATATTGTGATTCAAGCAATGGAAGAAATTACAACATTGATGTGGAGCCAGTGGCCACTGGACACTTTGGGGGCAGGGAGAGGGAAAAGCAGTTGTAATACAGGGGCTTTTTCAGGACTTGGGAATTATCCTGAGTAACATTACAACGACAGATATAGGCCATTTTACATCAGCATATAACATGCAGAACTGTGTGGGAGAGAGTGTGGTCTACAGTGTGAACTATGGTCCATGCTTAGTGGCAAAGCCCCAGGATGTGTATATCCATTGCAGGTGATGTGCCACACTAATGAAAGATGTTTATGTGGGAGGTTGTGGGAGGAGTGAGAGGTGGGGAACATGGGAATCCCTGTAATTTTTATGTAACATTTATGTGATCTAAGCATCTTTAAAAATAATAACAATAATAATAAATAAAGGAAACTAAAATCTCAAAAAAAATACAATTAATACTCTAGTATCTTTCTTATTCGTCAATTATTTGCAATCATTTGGATCAACTGATCCTCTGAACACAGCTTATGTTCAGTGTATACAGACCATAAGTGTCCGTATAGCTGAAAGGGATTACATTTCACTCTTTAGTGCATTGACAAGTATTTGTCGAATGATGCCCATTTTTTTCTGTCTAGAATTAGATCTTAATGCTTTACCAAAATGCCATTTGTAATCCAGGGATGTTCTTTCTTTCCTTTCAATTCTTTTTATTTTTAAAATTTAAAATTTTTTTTTTTTTTCCTTTCAATTCTTTAACACGATTTTTAACCATTACAGTTCTAGGGTTCCTCTTTCCGTTGAAAGCAAGGGCATGTGGTTTTCCTCCCAGCTGGTTTGTCCTGTGGTCCTAAGAAGGATGCTGCATGGAAAGGAAGGGTACACATGCCGATGTAGTGTTCATGGCATCCCCGAAGTGACAGATCTTGAGTATGATCACCTTATCATCAACCAGCTGTCCTCCCTGGATCAGATCATCATAGTCTATGTGTTCTCACCTAAGGAAAAGGACAAAACTCTAAAAGAAATGGCCAAACTATATAGGGAGATGAATAGATCTAGAAGGATGCCTTGCATTCAGGTGAGTGTCATGTATATGCAGAATAATGGAATATTTATTTGCATGTTTCATCTTAATACATTTCTTCTGCCACACAAAGGAAAATTGAAGAAAAACTCCCCCCCCCCCGCCCCATGTTTCTATTGAGATATGACAGTCATATAATCAAGAGCACAACACTTAAGGGTATAAAGCTTGATGAATTTCACATAAATCTATAACATATATCTGTGTAATCACCATCCAGATCAAGGTATAGAAGATTTTCAGGCCTCAGGAAGTTCTCTCCTGCTCTTTCCCAGTCCATAAGCCACTCTCTTTCCCCAGGTAACCACAAATTTTGCATATGTTAAACTGCAACGAACACTCCGATGTCATTCTTGTCAGTTATTTGCAATCTATCACCATAAAGTTTTGTCTGAGGAAAGAGATTTTTATTTCCAGAACCTATCTTTTCAAAATCAATTTTTTGAAATGTAATTTACAATTGACAATGTATACATCTGTGTAAGCACAAATAATATGTCATGGAAAGAATATAATTTTTAAAATTGCCAACTCTCTACCTTTATTTACTTTTTAGAGAAGTTGTAGGTTTACAGAGAAGTCATACATAAAATACATAAAATACAGAGTTCCCATATACCACCCTATTCACCCTATTATTAATACCTTGCATTAGTGTGGTATGCTTGTTAAAATTCATGAAAGAACATGTTCTTAATTGCCTTATTAACTATAGTTTATTGTTTGCGATAGGGTTCACTGTATTGCACAGTTCTATTTCTTTTATTTTTATTCTAGTAACATATATACAACTGGAAATTTCCCCTTTTAACCACATTCACACATATAATTCAGTGCTATTAATTATATTCATAATGTTGTGCTACCACCACCACCATCCTTCCATTATCAAAACTTTACAATCAGAGCTACTGTGGCTCAAGCGGTTGGGCACCTGCTTCCCACATGGGAGGTCCCAGGTTCGGTTCCTGGTGCCTCCTAGAAACACAAAAAAGAAAAAGACAAACAACAAGCAAACAAACCTAAAAAAAAAAAAAAAAAAAACCAACTCGAGGGAGCCTGCTTCCCATGTGGGAGGTCTGGAGTTCAGTCCCCAGTACCTCCTAAAAACAAAAACAAACAACAAATAACCAAAAAAACCTACTCAGGGGAGCCGATGTGGCTCAGTGGTTGAGCACTGGCTTCCCACATATGAGGTCCCGGATTCAATCACCGGCCATGTACCTCAAAAAAAAAAAAAGAACTTTAAAAAAAAAATTTTTTTTAAACACTTTACAATCCACTCAAATAGGAAATCTGTACAATTCAAGCATTAACTCCCCATTCCCTACCCCAAGTTTAGCCCCTGGAAATCTATACTCCAGTTTCTGACTCTATGAGCTTGCTTATTCTAATTATTTCCTATCAGTGAGATCATTCGATATTTGTTCTTTTGTGTCTGGCTTATTTCACTAAACATGACGTCTTCAGGGTTCATCCATGTTGTTTCAAGTTTCAGAACTTCATCCTTTTTTTTTAATGGCTGAATAATATTTGTTGTATGTATATACCACATTTTATTTATCCATTCATCAGTTGATGGACATTTGTGTTGCTTCCATCTTTTGTCAATTGTGAATAATGCCACTCTGAATATTGGTGTGCAAATGTCTATTCAAGTTCCTGCTTTCAATTTTTTTGTCTCTACCTTTACTTCTTTTTTTTTTTTTTCAGGAGGTACTGGGGATTGAACCCAGGACCTCATACATATCAAACCAATAGGAGAATATGTTTTGCTCACAAGAAACATCTAATAAGAAAATACTTTGAGACATTTACAGTATTTTCTGGATAAAGACAGGACAGAGAAGAGATTTGGTTGTTAGAGTGTAAAGACTGCTTAGTCATAAGGAGGATATGAATGATGCCTGACCTGTGTAGATCATATAACAGACCCAGAGGAAAAATCTAGTAAGGCATGTTCATTTCCACTGCCTTGCTGGACATTTGCTGCAAGTCTGACTCTGCTAATAGAGCATCTGAAAAAAAACTTTGTCTAGTTTTATCTGCTCATTTGATTTCTAGCAGAAAGGAGGGCTTTTGCTGTATGCTTAATTTCACCAGACCCACTTCAGTGGGAAGGTGTGATAATCATCTATTCAGGCAAGAACCTTGGCTGAGCTCCTTAAATTTCCATAGAAGGATGTTGTGATGCTTAGGCTAATGTGTCACCTTGGCCAGGTAAAGGTACTCAGTTGTCTGGTCAAGCAAACACTGGGGTAATTGAAATACAAGTGCATTTCATGGACTTTAATCATCAGTGAATTAATTGCATCTGTGACTGATTACATCTACAATCAGCTCAGGAGATTGCTGTCAGCAATGAGTGACATCTCATTCAATCAGTTGAAGGCCTTAAAAGGAGAAATGATTTCAGCATTCAGAGAGAGAACTCCCATCTCAACTTCAGACAGCCAGAGTCTACTGAAGAACTCACTGAGGACCTTCATCAGAGCCCCTGGCTTGCAGCCTGCCCCACAGAATTTGGACTTGTGCATCCCCACAGTAGTGTGAGAGAATTTTATAAAATCTCATACTATTTACAGATATCTCCTGTTGGTTCTGTTTCCCTAGAGAACCCTGACTAATACAGCTGTTAACCTTATTTCTACTTTTTGGTTTAAAGCACACGAGTCTGTTCTCAGTGACAACAAAGAATACTCAAGCTCTTGCTACAGAATATAACTTTGAACAGTCTGCCATACGATTCCTACCAAAAGCACATTCATTCATCCACTCACTCATTCATATTCATTCAACAACTGTTCTGAGCATGTATTGGGTGTCAGGCATTATGTTAGGCCCTGGGATGTGAAAGTGAGCAAAACCCACATGGTCTCTGAAGTTGATAAAGCTATCAACTTTAATTAAATAATCACACAAGTAACTGGGATAAATACTGTGTAAGAGAGAGAAGGGACACTGGCAGAGGAGGATCAGAAGGACAGGAAGTCCAGTTATTGATCTATATCAGTGGTTTTCAAACTTTCTTGCTACTATTTAATTCTCCAAAACATCAACATGTAAATACAGCTGAAACTGAGCTGGATGGAATGGGCATTGTGGGACCCTCCTTGCTTGTTCAGTTCTCCATCCCAACCCAGTGACAGTGCAGAGGAAGCATTAAAGGACATTGGAAAGCCCAAGTCTTGCTCTTGATCAGGTTGAAGCCTCTGAAACCTGAGGCTCGGGCTGCATCACCCCTTGCAGAACTGCTTTCAATGAGTTGCATTTTGGAGTATTGCTCTAAATATGCCCTGAGCTTCTTTTGAGGGATGTTACATTATTTGCTACAGGCCTAGTATTCCCTATATGAAACCCAATGTGAAAATTGTCTCTCTGAAGGAGAAGCTAGAAATGTTTTGCTTCCTACAAAGATCTGATATGTTTCCTTTCCCCTGGTAATGAGATTTTTTGGAGCCCAACTGGGTTTCTCTTTTCACTTTGCCAGAAAATACAGAGCAACGTTGAAGGCTGAATTATAACAATAGGATAGTAACTTATAGGTCACTTATTTTAAAAACATTTCTTCTTTTGGATCTAGTGTTTCTGTTTAAATCCAAATTTTCTCATCACATAATTTTTTAAATTTATATTTTTCTCTTACAGCATACTTATTTTCTACAGACTACCTCAGATTTTAAAAAGAAAAAGGAAAGGTATAAACTAATTGATTTTAAAAATATAAGGGGGACGGATGTGGCTCAAATGGTTGGGTGTCCGTCTCCCATATGAAGGGACCCAGGTTCCATCCCTGGGCCCTCCCAGTAAAAAAATATATAGATAGATATAGACATAGATATAAATTTTCACTAAGGGAAAATTATTTTGTTCAGAAGAGTGGAAAGCAACCTAGGGAGAAGGTGACATGTTATTTTGTAACTCTGACTTATGAAAAAAAAAGAAACTGCGCATAATTGGCTGGGAACCCTAAGCTTCCAGAAAGTAGATTATTTTTTAGATCAGAAAGAGGAAGGTAATGATCCCATGACTAGAAGTCCTAAAGGGAATACAAATAAGAATGAATAGATGGAGAAGCTTATAAAACATGGACAACTCAGTCACGAGCTCTAGTCTCCTCGGACAGGGTTGTCTGACTGGACCATGGCCTTGGCTATCTCTTCATTCTCTCTCATTCCACATTAGGAGTATAAACAAAGCTCTTTAAAAGGGTGGCCTGGGGAACGGAGGTGTCTCAAGCAGTTGAGCGCCTGCTTCCCATGTGGGAGGTCTGGAGTTCAGTCCCCAGTGCCTCCTAAAAACAAAAACAAACAACAAATAACTAAAAAAACCTACTCAGGGGAGCCGATGTGGCTCAGTGGTTGAGCACTGGCTTCCCACATACGAGGCCCCGGGTTCAATCCCCAACGCCGGTACCTAAAAAAAAAAAAAGGATGTCCCTGAAGCTAGATTCCTTGGCCCATAGAAAGGAAGCTTCCTGATGGCAGGATCATGTCTTGTTCACCATTGTTCACACAGGCCTTATCACTGGGCCTGGCAAATGGTAAACACTTAAAACATATTTGTTGGATGAATAAATGGCCAATGAATGAATGAATTGTTCTTCAGCTTGATGGCCAAATATTGGGGTGGGGAGTATATGGTCACTGACAAGTCTTCCTCAGTCTCATTGAAGGTGCTACTGGGACATGGGCTTGTGAACTGAGCGAGCACTCACCTAAAAAGATAGACAAGCTGACTGCATGGGACAGCAGAATCATAGTCGAGAGGAGTCAGACTGCTCACTGGGACAACAATGTGCATCAACTCCCACAACCTACAATATCCTTGGGAACAGAAAGTGCTTTACTCATTTATGTGCCCCTCCCCCACATGCCTGGCACCTACCTAAATAGACTCTCTGTAAATGTTTGCTGAAATGGCCAGGTAACAATGTAATCAAGGTGAGCAAATATGTATTGCATGCTTACTGTGTTGCAACCATTATTTACATGGAGTATCATTTAATTCTTGAAAGAACCATAAAAGGCTGGCACTATGAGAATAAGTCCACTGAGCACTGGCCAGTAACTGAAACACAAGGCAGTTAAGTCACTTTGTCTATGGTTATGCAGCTAGCAAGTGTTGGGGCTGAGATTCAGACCAAACAGGCCTAGTCCAGGGTGCACACTCATAAGTACCATGCTATGATATGTAGGAGTGTGGCGTAGAAAATTCAGTGGCCAAATTCAACAGATACCTGAGCACCAATGTTCATAGCAGCACTATTCACAATAGCAAAAGGTGGAAACAACCCAGATGTCCATCAGTTGATGAATGCATAAACAAAATGTGGTATATCCATTCAATGGAATATATTCAGTCATAAAAAGGAGTGAAGTTCTGATACTTGTGACAACATGGATCAACCTTGAAGACATCATGTTGAGTGAAATAAGCCAAACACAAAAGGACAAATATTGTATGAGTCCACTTATATTCAATATTTAGAATAAGCATATTTGTAGAGACAGCAAATAGATTAGAGTTTACCAGGAGCCAGGAGAAGGAGGAATGGGGAATTATTGCTTAAAAGGTAAAGAGTTTCTGTTTGGGGTGATGAATAAGTTTTAGTAATGGAAGGAAGCCATGGTAGTACAACATGATAAAAGTAATTAATGCCATTGAATTGAACACCTAAAATGTATTTAATTTTATATTATATATTACTACAACAAAGAAAAAGAAATAAAAAAACAAATCAGCAGCCAGTGAGGGGCAAGAATAGAACCAAATGTGGGGAATGGATTGAGAAGTGTGGATCATATCCAGCATTTCAGGAATGTTTGCTTAGGCATATGGGAGCAAGAAGGATGGAAAGGAGCTTTGCATATGTGCTTAGGGGAAACTGTAGAGGCCACTGCAGCTGGTGAAAGGAGTCATGCCTGGCCGAACCCTTTTCACAATGAGGAATTAAGCCCCAAATCGTATCTAGACTAAAAATCTAGTAATATCTATTGAGAGATCATCAGTCCAAGAAGCATTTTTGATAGCACAGCTCTTTAGATCTATGCATTCATTAATTCAGTTAACAAACATTTACTGAGCCCCTATGACATGATGGGAGTGTGATAGGAACTGGAGATAGAAATTAGTTAGTCTCCGTTCTTGTCTTTTCCTTAATGTCCTTAATATCATCAAGGAAAAGACATTCTAGAGAGTTGACAGTCACCACATAGTGAAATGGGTCTGGGTCAGAATGTGAACAGTGAGGGCACAAAGGGTCTTGTGGGACCAGTTAACTGAATAGAGAATATTTCCTGAAAACTGCATTTTGAAAGGCATGTTAGAAGACTGCACATTGGAAGGCAAGAAGGTGGGGAATTGTAGGATGAATTTGGGGGGTGAGAAGCTAATCAGTATTGGGGGATGTATGCTGAGGGAGCTGGCAGCTAGTGAGGTACATAGAAGCCTGATGATGAGGTATATGATAGAGTTTAAACTCTAACTTGAAAACTAGCAGAGTTATTAAAGGATTTTAAACAGAAGCAACATGAAGAGATTTCGTATTTTAGAGGGATCATGTGACAGAATGATGAGAAAAAGCTCAGCCTGACAGGGAGAACTGTTGTTACATTTAATCAGGTGAGAAGTGATCAGGCACTGACAGTGTGAATGGAAAAAGATGCTTGGTATGAGTGATCTTAGAAGTGAGCCTCTATAAGATTCAGTATGTTGAGTGAGGATGAGGGAAGAGATTAAGATGTTTCCCAGCTTCTCCACTGGAAAATTGGAAGACTGGTAGGTAATACCACATTTTGAAATAGGAAATTCAGAAGGAGGAGAAGTGTCCCAGTTCTCTATTACTGTGTAACAAACTACTTCAAAGCATAGCATCTATAGACAACGACCATATATTTGCTCATGCCTATGCCTAGGGCTTAGAAAGTGTGGTAGATTGAATTATGAACCTCCACAAAAGGCCTGTTCTTAATCTTAACCCACGGCTCCAGTGGATGTGAACCATTTGTAAACAGGGCCTTTTGAAGATGTTATTTTTAGTTAAGGTGTGACCAACTGAATCAGGGTAGGTCTTAATCCATAGTACTGGAGGCATTAGAAAGAGAAGAAACCAGGAGTCAGAAGTCTGAGAAAGCAATAGGGAGGAGCCAGAGGCCGGAAGTCAATGGAAACTGGAAGAGCAGATACAAGAAGACAGAGATCACCTTATGCTGAGAGGCAAAGATGCAAGCCAAGGAACCCCAAGGATTGCAGCAAGACAGCACCAAAATGCCACAGACTCCTGGGAGAAAGCATGGCCTTGCTGACAACTTAATTTTGAACTTCTACTCCCTCAAACACTGAGCCAATAAATGTTTGCTGTTTTAAGCCAATCCATTATGTGATATTTGCCATAACTAGAAATTAGTTATGAAAACTGAGGCAGCAAGGATGGCTTGACTCTGCTTCATGTAGCTGTGGCAGGGGCGCTTGGAGTACAACTGGAGGATTTAAGAATAGCCTCATTCACATGGCTGGCAGTTGGTGCTGCTGCCATTTGGGGGGTCAGTTACACCTA
This sequence comes from Tolypeutes matacus, assembly GCA_026826555.1. NCBI lineage: Eukaryota > Metazoa > Chordata > Mammalia > Cingulata > Chlamyphoridae > Tolypeutes > Tolypeutes matacus. The sequence continues at coordinate 28,273,025 of JAKSZT010036119.1, read as the reverse complement.
TAGGCCGGGGGTCTCTGGTCTCATGAGGGCCTTTCCCTTTCCACATAACTGCTCTGGTTTCCTCGCAGCATGGTGTCTGTGTTTTAAGGAGGAATGTTCCATGAGGCGAAGAAGGAAACTGTAGATCTCTTAAGGCCAGGACTTAAAAGTTATGCAGTATTCTGTTTGCTAAAGCCTGTCACAGGACCCCACCTCTTGATGGAGGAAGTGACAGAGAAGTTACAGCCAACTTTAATCTACCTTAAGAATATTTGAAGGAAAAAGATAAAAAGGTCAGGTTGGACACATTGAGTTTGAGGTACCTCCATCAAATGGAGACATCAAGCAGTAGATCATTCAACCTACAGGTCTGTAACCCAGAGGACAGGACTATCTGTGGCAGACATTCAGTAACCACAAATAGTAGTTAAAACCATGGGTTCTCTAAGAAGTGTGTGACAGGGGTGAATGACGGGACAAAATTGGAACTCTTGAAATGGTAGGTATTTAAAGGTCAAAGAGAGAAGAAGTTGTGAATTATGAAGACTAGGAAGGAAGACCCAGAAAAATAGAAAGACAAATAGAAGCGAGTGAGGCCACAGAAGTCCAGGAGAGAGTTTGAGAAGAAGGGACTGTTCAATAATTTCAAATGCCATAAAGAGGTCAAGTAATATAAGAAACAAGAAAATGGCCACTGTGCTTGACCATATAAAGGTGTGTGGTGGTGACTTCATGAAGGCATTTCCAATGGAGTGGTGCAAATAGAGTCTAGGACTTTGGATTCAAAGATATAAATGCTGCTGAATGGAGCAAATATGTGTTGCCTGTGATTTAATGTCTTTACAATTTTTTTTTTTTTTTTTTTTTTTTTGCTTTTTTTTTTTCAGTGTCATTTAGATCCCTTTCGATTGCTCAAATACAACATCATCTCTGCATCTAAATTTACAGGCAGCAATTGTCCACTTCTAGTTCAAAGGCACAATGTCATTCCAGGAATTTTTTTGGTATGTGCTTTGAGTTATCTGACCCTTTTAACCAACTGTCATGTATGATGCTTGTATTATCTGAAGACCATTCATAAAATCAACAGAAGGCTGGAGAGGCAAGGATTGTAAAAATAGCACGGCTCAAATCACACAACCTTCTCTAATGACCCTTGACCACAGATCTTCTTATAACTGCAGATCTTCACTGTTGGATCACCCTCATGGTTACTCTAGTAAAGTAAAAGATTAGAGACTCAGTTAACACTGAGGTGCCCAAGTCTTCTGCCTCATGAGTTAATATGGAGATTACTATGAGAGCTAAGACTTAATTCTCACCTTTAAGAAGCATACATTCTAGTGGAGAAGATAGAGATAAATATCTGTAATATAAGACCGAATAGAATAATTACCATAAGTGAGGCAGCCAAGTATGGTAGAGAAAGCATGACCTTTGTAAACAAACAGACCGGAGTCCAAATCGTGGTTCTACTCTTACTTGCTGTGTGACCTTGGGCAAATTACTTAGCCTCTCCGAGCCTGTTTCCTCCCTTACAAAATGGGGAAATGATAACCAACTCATAAAACTGTTGTAAAAAGTCAGTGAGATAATGTGCAGGAAGTCTTTGTTTCAATTCCTGGTACATCATGAACACTTAATAAATGTTAATTCCTCTACCAATATTTCAGTTCAACCATGTTTACTGAATATCTGCTTTGTGCCAAGCACAGTACTGGGTACTGAGGATACAAAGAAAAATAAGGCACAATCCCTTCTCCCAGGGAGTTCCCAGTCCAGTGGGGAGAGCTGCAGCCTAAGGCTTCCAGAAAAGAGTGATACGGGAGCTGGGCCCTAAAGGCAGAGAGAGGTAATTAGAAGGAGGTGAAAGGGATTCCAGGCAGATGTAATGTTATGAGTAAAGGACTGAGGTAAGGTTTGAAGCACTGAACAAGGAATCTGGGGACCTAGAGATTAGTTCTGGACTTTCTACTATAACTGGCTGTATGTATTTGCATTAATTTTATCTGGAAAAGGATAGGACAGGTCAAGATCTGTCGCTCTCAACCCTGGATGTGCATTAAGATGCCTTGGGTGCATTTAAAAATAGGGCTCTCTAGGCCTCACCAAGAACAATTAAATCAGAATTTCTGTGGTTGAGACTGAACATAGTATTCTCTTTGTATCAGCTTTATTATAGTGTACTTTGCATGCAATGCAGTCCACTCATTTTAAGTGTGCAATTCCGATGATCTTGGACAAATGCATATATCTGTGTAACCACCTCCATAATCAAGATAGACAACATTGCCATCATCCCCCAAAGTTTCCTTGTGCTTTTTAGCTATCAATCCTCCCACCCTTATCCCCAGGCAACCACTGAGCTGCCTTTTCTAGGACTGCCTCTTCTAGAATTTCATCTGAATGGATTCATATACCAAGTATTCTTGCATCTGGCTATTTTAGGGCATCAGTGCTTTTTAAAAGCTTCTCTAGGTGATTTTTTTTTTTTTTTTTTTTTAAGATTTTATTCATTCATTCATTCATCCCTCCCCTGCTGCCCGTGCTCGCTGGGTCAGCCAACCACACCGCGCGGGCGGGCCCGCCCTCACCAGGAGGCCCCGGGAACCGAACCCGGGGCCCCCCACACGGCAAACGGGAGCCCCACTGATTGAGTCACAGCCGCCTCCCATCTAGGTGATTTTAATGAGAAGCAATGAACTGGACAACTTCCAGCTAAAAAAAATACCATCATTTCATCTGCTAGTCTGGAGGTGGCTTTTAAAATTTGCACTTTAGGAATAATAAGTGTGACTGCTGTTGTACTAATGATGATAAATGATGTAATAATGATGATACAGTGCTAATCTGTATTGATCTTTTACTCTGTTCCAAAGCAGTTATTCATGTGTATCTTCCTATCTAAAACTTCACAGCTATCCCAGGGGTAAGTACTATATTATTTCTGAATATAGAGATAGAAACTGAGGCTTAGAGAAACTAAGTAATTTGCCCAAAGGTCAAGAATATAGCAAGTGGTGGAGACAGGATTCAAATCCAGGTTTTCTCACTGTAGACAGAAACTTTGCTTTTAATCAAGACTCTACATAACGTGGAACTCCTACAAGGTAAAGTCTTACCCCTGCATACACTACTTTGAACATGCTCAAGGAGTGTAAAGTTATACCAGACAAATCATTTCAGCTTGCAGAGAGAAGAAACTAAAGGTACATTGAGCAAGAAGGCAAAAGACCCTCATGTCTCAATATGATAAAGTAAGCCATTTGCTGCAAGTGTCAAATGACAGTTTAGACAGGAGAAAGGGACCCAATACAAATGAGATGAGACAGAGGCTGCATACTGTACATGTCTTTTAAGATAAGTACAAAATAGAGAAAGTGAGAGTAGCTCATCCATTGATGACTATAGGAAAGTGAATTACTTCCTCAGATTTCAATCACCAAACAGGAAATCTATTTGCAGTTTTCAAAATATATATCACTGTCACTATGAACTATGAACAATGCCCCCTGTGGAAGGGGAGTCTTTCTTCCCACAGTACCTGGCAAGTGACCAAATACCACCCTATCCCAGCCAGCCCATTTCATCTTGTGAGTTTGACAGACACACTTGGTTGGTTCACAGCCTATGCTTCCTATAAATCTTCTAGTGGTTAAAAGAGTAGAAAATGGCACCAGCATAATGAAAATGTATGTCTTCTTTTAAGTTGCACTCATCCATGACATCCAAATCAAATGGATAAGCTGTCGGCTGAGTTCTCCCAGGTCCCTCTAAGAGAATATTCGCAGTCATTCCTGGTCACCTAAAACAAACAGGTTCCTATCAGAACACCGGCTGTCAGTGCCTGGCTGACAAACCAAGAGCAAGGCTAAGGCCCCAGCCCGCCTTGCTGTCTGTCCACTGGGTGGCAGTGTTGATCCGTCTGAAATAAACGTGCTTTGTTCCTGGGCCAGAAAACCCCAGGTCCCTAAAAGGAAAGACTGCAGCTCTGGCATTCTAAGGGACTTAGGGAAATGCTCTGCCTTTCTTGGTGTGAGGCAGAATGGTTCTATGTGTTCTTTATCTGTCAAGGGAAAGTGTAGATGAGAATTGTTCTGATGCTATCAGATTGAGTTAGGTTTCTTTGAACAAAGCCATACTGAGAATGGATGCAAATATCTGTAATAAATTAACTGGCATTTTTCTGATAACTAAATGAAGGAAAGAAGCCTGCAAAGAGCATTGAGAAAAGTCAGCTGAAAATTCATTCCAGCTGTTTGCTCAATTGCATAGGGATGGATTAATTCTTTTTTTTTTTTTTTTTTTTTTTTTTTAAGATTTTATTTATTTATTCATTTATCCCCCCCTTGCTGCTTGTGCTCACTGGGTCAGCCAACCACGCCGTGCGGGCAGGCCTGCCCTCACCAGGAGGCCCCGGGAACCGAACCCGGGGCCCCCCATATGGTAAACGGGAGCCCCACTGATTGAGCCACAGCCGCTTCCCTGGATTAATTCTTTAACCAGGGTGTTCATTCTTACACAAACGTGCTAGTGCAAGGGGAAGTCATTACTCGGGGCTAGGATGAGGGACAAGACTGTGTCTGTGGAATGTCATTTCCAAATTGCCAGGTCACAGTTTTACATTATTCTATCTGTTCTGACATGATCCCTGTCTTCAAGAGAGGTAAACAAGATCAAATAGTTGCAATTCAATTTGACCAGTGGGAATGATGGAGGTTGTGCTAAGATAAAGCAGTGGAGGAGACAGAAAGATGGAACTAGCCATGTCCCTACTTGAAAGCAGAGAAAGGGACAAGACAGAAAGTGAGTTGAATGTTTGCTTCAGGTAGCTTTAAAAGGGTTGGGCTATTTTTCTTTTCTTCCTCTCAACTCCAAAAATGGAGCAGAGAAGATGATGATTCAAAATATTGTGACTCTTCATGACATAGTGAGTAATGAAGTCATATTAATTCTGAATTCCTTATAATCAGGTTGAAAGACTAAACTAGAATTGTCAATATAAGAAGTTATTGTATAAAACTTTTTTTGTACTTATAAAGGTTCTTTTCCTCCTTTGCTTTATTTGGTGTTATTTGGTCCACTCTATTTGTAACGATAAGTTAGCACATTAATGCTTTATCACACCTAGCATAAAAAATGTTTCTGATATATAAAAATGTAGTAAAACCATAGTAGTATTTTCTTAGGGAGTTCCACTTGATTTCTGAGAACCTCAAGTGAAAGTGAGAAATACAGATTGTCTGGCAGTAGATCAGATTTTCACTCCCTGAGGCTCAGGCAGACATTGAGCAACTCAGGACAAAGGGCCAGAGAAGACAGAATGAGAAGCTCCCGAGCTGTAATTTTCTTCCCTGTCTCTTTCCAGTGGACACTTCAAAGCCTGAACTGACCTTATTGACCACACCCCGATGGCGTGCACCCACTCGGGGCAACCGGTAGCCATGAGCATTTTATATTCTCTTCGGTGTTTATAAAGAAGCTTTAATTAGATTTTTGATATCTCTACCCAGCAGGGCCCAAGGGTTTACCAGAAGATTGGGTAAAAGGATTTATGAGAGGAGGCTGTGGGGAGGGTGAGTGGAATAACCTTCTGGAGCTCACTGGAGCAGGGCAGATTTTCCTGGGAGGCAAACATGTCCCCATGTGTCTGCCTTCTTCACTAGTGAGTCACCATGAAACCAAAGCTGAAAAGAGAATGGAGTTAAGATGCATGCATGCCCATATATGAGCTCCAGGCACACCCTCGCCTGTTTTCTCTGTAGTGCTGTGTCTTCTGGTATCTCTTGCCTTAGTTTTCCTGTCATGAAGGTCTGCGAGCAGCCAGCACCATAGATTATTTCAGCTCGTGTAACTCAGGGTCCTAATCTTTAGCCCCAGGTTGGTCAATACAAATTAAAATATAGAAGGCATAATAGTCATATTTGTGGATGACTCAAAGCTGAAAGGGATGGGTGACAGAATCAGGGTTTTCAAAGATTCTGATGGTCAGGAACAGGAAGCTAAAATTAGCACAACAGAAAAAAAAAGGCTTAAAATATGTTAAATGGAAGTATAGGATTCAGTTAACGTGAAACAGACTTGGAAAATCTTAGTTGCCCTCTCCTCCCCCCAAAATATCAATATGGTTCAATAGCATGATATGACTGCTAAAAAAGTTAATGCATTCTTAGCTTGAGCTATGAGATATATAAAGAATAGAGGCAAGAAGATATTAGTGAGGGAGTCACAATTTAATAGTGGTATTTATAAAAAAGCCAGAGAAGAAAACCAGGACAAGGGTCTAGAACCAATGCTATATAGAACTCCCCCTCGGTCAGCGTTGGGGCTCAATAAATGTTTGAGTGAATAAATGATGAATCTATGGCTTCTCTGTTTCCAATCTCTCCCTGTCTTCCTGAAATTAAAGAATTTTCCCAAAGTTCAGCTTTGATGTGTTTGTTGTTTTTTTTAAAACCCTTACTCAGAAACCTTTAATGATTCCCTATTTCATACCAAACAAAGTTCAAACTCAGCTTGGCCTTCAGGGTCTTCAAAATCTGACTGTCACCTTCCTTGTCAGCCCCTTCTTGGCTTCTCTTCTCCTACCGTGCATTTATTTTCAGAAGTGAATAAATATTTATTTAGAAGAAAATAGCTATAGCACTTTGTAGTTTACAGAGAATTTCCCCCCAAAGTGTCACTTTTATACTTAAAAAAAATCCCATGAGAATGGCAGCATTACAGGCACAACAAACATTGCCAAGGAGCATTGGAAGGATGGCTGGTGTGGTCTTACAGAGTCCAGAAGCTTTGGTCGCCATCCACCTTACCACTATCCTAAGGGACAGGCTCTCCTAGGGTTGTTTTCTTGAACCTTAGGAAATTTCTAGAAGCAAACTACAGCAAGACTTTCCTTCCCTTGCCCTTACTTCCTTCGTGCTAACTTATGCTTAGCGCCCAGATGCAGCCACAAACTTCCTGCTTCCTGATCCACTGCTGAGCACTAGTTGGCTCTTGGATCACCGGAGGGTGGTAGGACTGCAGCACGTGTGTGTAGGTGTGTGTGTATGTGCTTGCATGTGGAGGAATCTGAGGAGTGAAGTAGGCAGAGGTCATATTTAGACAGTCCCATATTCTCTGTCGAGGAATACAGATTTTATTCTATACTCCTGAGGCATCTAGGAACTTGGATGCCTGCCTTAATTTGCCACAGGGCTACCGATGCAAAGTGTTATAAATGTGTTGGCTTTTATGATGGGGGTTTTATTTAGGGTAAAAGCTTACAGTTCATCAGCTGAGATAACTTCTCAGGGTCCTGCCACGTGGCAAAACAAGATGGTCGCCCGTCTCTGCCAGGTCTCGGCCTTCCCCTCTGTTAGGCCCAGCGCTCCCACCCTGCCTCCCCTTTTAATCCCCCCTTCCCACAGCTGCGCATTCCTAATTGATAGGAAACCAGAGCTCCTGCCTCAGCTCCCTCCCTAAACATTCCGGTTGGTTGGATAGTAGCAACCCACGTCTGGGGACTCGGATGGAACCACAAAGCCGATAGGAGTTATCTCTCCCCGACCTGAAAACTGCAAAGCTAGCACAAACCACCACAAACTAGCCCCAGAACGAGCTACAAATACCCCCTCTCCCCCTCCTTGGCTGCTGCTGTCCCCTCCGACGCAGCCCGCCTGCGAAGCTCTTTCATTAAAAGCCTTGCTTGAAGGGACCTGGCTCCCGGCCTGATCTCTAAACGCCTCCCTTCCTCGGCTTCCCTCCGAACCTAACACCCTCCAGAATCTCCCCGAGCTCAGCTGTGGGCACCCAGGCATAGGGCCTGTCTCTTACTGGGCCTCCTCTCTCAGGCTCTGCTGCTCCGCTGTCTTCCCGAGTTCGGCTGTGAGCTATCAGGCATGTGTGTGGCTCGTCTCCTCTTGAGCCGCTCCATGGCCCAGCCTCTCGGGGGCCTCTTCCGTGCCTCTTTGCTCTGCTGGTTCCAGACTCGGGACCGCTTTCAGTCTCCTGGGGCCTCTCTGTGTTCCTTCAGCCCTCTCCCTCAGGGGGAAGGATCAATATAACATGGCAGCTCCCTGTCTCTCTGTCTCTATATCAGACCCAGCAAGAGGGCGGATACCTAAGCTGGCGCACTGATGTAGTCCAATCAAAAGGCCCCAAGAATGGATTAGTTCAAAAACATAATCTTTCTCTTTTGAGGATTCATAAAAGAACTTAAAACTGTCACCTGTATTTTGGCTAAACATGGATTCCAAATACATGTCTTGATCTTCTGTCTTCTGATCTTTTGCTCATATCATTCTGACCAGAAATAACGCCCCCCCATGGGGTCCCCATCTTTGCTGATAGAAATTCTCAGCTGCACCTCCACAGACTTCCCCATGATCCTCACCCCTGAGCGATCTGATGTCTGCTTCCTGTGAGCTTCCACAGACGTGCTTGTACTTTATTGAATAAAGCTCCAATAAATACCTGCTGAATTCATGAATGTGTGAATATCATTTGAGGAATGGTGGAAGAAGCTTAAGATGTATCTCTTGGTAAAGACTAATAAGGGAGAACATGAGCACTGTCGTTAACTATTAGAAGATGATCATGTGAAAGAAAGACTAGATTATGATGTTCCATAAAGCAGAGAAAGGCAATGCTTATCTTGCACCACTGGTGAACGATAGAGGGAGGCAGGTGCCTGCTTAACAAAAGAAAGGTTTTTTTTTGTTTGTTTGTTTCAAATACTAAATGATTTTTTTCTGATTACAAAATAATATTTTTTTTTTGCAATTTTTTTGGAAATACAGACAAGTATTAAGTAAATAAAAATCACCCGCTCTCTGAGTACCCAGACATAAACATTCTTAATATTTCAGTGTATATCCTTCCAATGTTTACCCACACACACACATACCAAATTAGGGTATTAAAGTACATGAAACCATATATTAAAAGCATTTCCCTTTATCATTGTCTTGTTACCACCTTCTTTTACAGCAGCATCATGTGTAGTGACTGAATAATATTCCTTTATATGAATGTAACATGATTTATAATTTGATCATCTTTTATTGCTGGATATTTAAGTTATTTTAAAGTGGAACATTAAAAATTAGAGCCATACAATGTTGGAATTCACAGTCTTGCAAAGTGATGAGATGAGCTCTCTTTGTCAGAGACTAGAATATAATTTTTAGGGCCAACTCAGAAGGGATTTCTACCCTAGATGGTGCCTTTCTTCTAGTCTCTGTGCCCCATTCATCTTGGCAACTATGGTTTTTCTCAGAATTTTCCCTCTTTCCCTGTGCTTCCCCCTCTTTAGTGCCAGACGCAGAAAGCACTGTTTTTACTTCTCTATCCCCTATTTAGGGTTTTGGAGCCAAAGAAGAGAGTCCCTGAACTGATAGATACACACTCTCTAGATCAGGGGCTCTTAACCTTTTTTGTTCCACGGATCCCTTTGCCAGTCAGGTGAAAATCACAGTCCCCTTACTAAGTCCACACTATACTGTGTAATATTTAATAAATATATCACACCTGCACCAACACATCCCCACAATAATAATGGTTGTTTTTTTAATTTCAATTGAAGCTCAGGGACCCCTTGTTAAGAACCCCTGCTTTAGGCCCTTATTTAATAACCTTTTCTGTTTAGTAGTCATGTAGTTCAGTATCAAATCATAAAAATATCCAAGGCCTTCATTGTTTTAAAATGGCATGCTATTTATGATGGGTGCAGGAAAGAGTGGGCAGAAGAAATTTAAGCACATTTAAAGGAAAAAAAATATTTCAAGGGGATACCTTGTATGTGCAATAGCATTAGTATCTGTGAAAAAGGAGTGAAAATAATTCTATCCAGTCATTAGTTTTAAGTTTAGCAACACTGTTTTAATCTCTTGACATCTTTAGTCCTGACTTTGATCAAATTAGGGCAGGACTCTGCTCTTCTTATTTATGTGGTATCCTTTACAGTAGCTACAAAATAAATATTTGTACAATTGATTTGTGATGAAAGAGTAAACAATATTTAGAATCCAAAATCAAAAAGGGCATCCCGGGAAGCGGCTGTGGCTCAATCAGTAGGGCTCCCGTTTACCATATAGGAGGCCCCGGGTTCGGTTCCCGGGGCCTCCTGGTGAAGGCAAGCCCGCCCGCACGGCGTGGTTAGCTGACCCAGCGAGCACAAGCAGCAAGGGGGGGATAAATGAATGAATAAATAAAATCTTTAAAAAAAAAAAAAAAAAGGGCATCCCTGAGTTTTTCAAAAAGCCAGGATGTGGCTTTCATTTCCTATTTGAAAGACTACTGTTTAATCCATGTAAGTAAAACTAAGCCAGTGAGTTAACTTCAGACAAAGAAATTTGTTGGACTTATTTCAGCAATTGTTATCATTAATCAAAGGGAATAAGCTGCATTGTGCTAGGGACGGTGTGTTTATGGAGCATTATAAATGCTTCTAATAAAACCCTGAATGGCAAGTTTCAGACTGAAACAGCTCACTGACCGCTGCCGCTGCTGCTTTCCAATATGCTGATTTGCCCTTTCGCACTATAGAAGAATGTTCTTTTTTTAAGGGCCAAACTGCCTAGGTTTTAGAGAAAAAAAAGACCTTTTTTGGGTATTAAATTTCTTTAAATTAGAGAGTCCTTTCCTTCCTAGTCACACATAGTTTTATTCTTTGGCTTTGGTCTGACCCAAATTTATAAAGGGCTAATAATAATAAATTACACTGAAGAATGTGTTTTAATTTATAAAGCAGTTTTGTGTGTATCATTACAATGAGTTCTTATAACAGTTCTGTGAGGTAGGAAAGCCAACGATCATCATCTCTTTCTGACTAGGGAAGCTGAGTCTCAGTCAGAGTAGTTAGATGGCTTACCCAAGATTACAACTAATAAATCCTGGGGTTGAGATAGATGACATCCAGTCCAATGCTCTTTCTACTGTACATCAAAAAATAAGGAGGGAGTGGATGTGGCTCAAGCAGGTCCCGGGTTCGGATCCCCATGCCTCCTGAAAAAATAAATAAATAAATAAACAACAAGCAAAACAAACAAAAAAATCAACTCAGGGAAGCTGATGTGGCTCAGGGGTTGAGCGCCGGCTTCCCACATACAAGGTCCCAGGTTCAATCCCCAGCCCCAGGACTTAAAAAAAAAAAAAAAGGAGGAGCAGTGTAGAAGAGCAGCAAGCCTTGATTCTAGTCCTGACTTGGTCAATAACCACAGGTTATTAACTTTTCTGGTCCTCAATTTCTTTAGCTGTAAATTGAGGGGGTTGGATTAAATTGGTCCCTGGGTCTCCTTCCAACTCTTTAATAATCAGAAGAATGCATGCTCTGAGGGCAAAACCATATCCACACCAGGGGATCTTCATTGGACCCCATGGTCATACACTTGTAGAAAAGACAAATCTCTCAGATAAGTGACAGAGAAAAATTCACATTTGCTCTGCTTTGTAAAAATGAAATTCAAAGTCACCAAGTTCATTAATTTATAGGGGTGTAGGAAGAACTCCAGACAAAAGGTTTACGTGTTTTCTGACTGAAAAAAAATGAATTTTAGCTACCACTTAAAGTCTAAAGAAGCTACATATTAGAGCTGGTAAAGTTAATTATTCAAGCTTGGTGGGTAAAAATCAACCTCTTATACAAATACAAATACAGTTTATAACTTTGAGTAAACAAACACATTTAACAAATGCGGTTTCCAATTACAACCATTTGTGATCTCAATGATACAAGTCAACAGTACATGAAACTATTACAACATACTTTTCAATATCAATAGAAAGCTCTTTGCCGTTCTTAGAAAACAGCCAGAGAAACTCCACTTTATAACGACAAGCTACAGAATGAGTATAAATTTTATGATAGCTTATATGGAAATATTTATAACCTTTAAAAAAAAATCTATCTAAGATATAATGACTTGCTGAGTATTGTATTGCAAAATACTCAGGTTTTGTTGTTAAATGATGGGGCTTGTTTCAGTAATAATTTGTAGCCAGTGTTGAATTAAAGCACATAGGATTTAGAATTTTTTGTCTCTGTACTGAAAACCAGAAAGGGGACAGATGAACTGTAAAAAGGAAAACTATTTCTTTTGATTTTGACCATAAAGGGGTCAAGATATTTAAGAGAGCATTTCTGGCTGCGACCCTGTCCAGGAATGCTGGTTCCTCAGTGTTCTTAGAAGTTTCCTCACTCAGATATTTCCCAGGGATACAGTTGCCATCTCTATTTGCTAGTGACACCCAAGTCTTGATCCTGAACTTTGGACTCATATAACCAAGTTAGGTATTTTAGGTACTTCAGAGTGAGCATGTCTGTCTTAGTTTGCCAAGGCTGCTAAGACAAATCCACCCAACAGGTTGGCTTAACCAAAAGAAATTTATTTACTCACAGTTTTGGAGGCCAGAAGTCCAAAATTAAGGCATCAGCAAGGTTATGCTTTCTCCCCAAAGTCTGTAGCATTCCAGTGCTGGCTTGCTGCAACCCTTGGGGCTCCTTGGCTTGCCTCTCTGCCTCCTGCTGTCTGCTCTTCTGGTTTCCATTGATCTCCAGCTTCTGTCTCTGACTTCTGGCTTCCAGTTTCTTTTTGTTGCAGTTTCTGATTTCTACTACTGTGTCTGAATTTCCTCCCTTTCTGAGGCCTCCAGTAATATGGCTTAAGACCCACCCTGATTCAATTTGGCCCTAACTAAAAATAACACCTTCAAAAGGTCCTGTTTACAAATGGCTGCACACCTGCAGGAATGTGGACCAAGATTAAAAACATGTCTTTTATTGGGGAACATGATTCAGTCTATCACAATGTCCAAAGACTAAAGTCAACCTGATCATAAAGTACATGGTGGAAAAGGTATGAGGGGAGTTGCAAAAGATGAGACTAGGCCAAACCTTGCAAGGCCTAGGAAGCCATGGAGAGAAGAGGGAGAAAATAAAGGAAGAGGAGGAAGAGGAGAGAGGGAGAGGGAGAAGGGACGAAGCATGAACTTGATCCTAAGAGCAATGAGGAACACTGAAGTGTTTTAAACAGAGAGTGACATGATCATTTATCTGTGGTTTAGAAAGCCCACTACTGAGTACAATGTAGATAACGAATTGGAGAGAGGCAAAACGGGTAGGAAGACTTTTGAGAGGAGAAAGAGGATGGAGACAGTGGGTATGGAGAAGGACCTATGCTTGGGCCAGAATGTTGAAGGGGAAACTTAGTGCCCCAACAGCCATCAGGTGATGCCAGTGATAATGCCCACAGGCCTAGGAAAACTAGGAAACAGCCAGGGCTGCTTTGTTAGCTGTCCTTGCTCCACCTAAAGGATCTTAATCCCCACCAAACCCCTTCATTCCTTCATTCACCCAAATATTTCTTTATGTGTCTTCTATGTGCCAAACACTTTTCTTGATTTTGGGGATGCAGGCACTAGCAAGAAAGGCAAAATCCCTGCTTTCCTGGAGTTTACTTCAAGTAAGGCAAAATACAATTTTAAAAAATTATATATATATATATGTTGGGGAGTGATCAATGCTCTAATGAAAATTTAAAAAGATAAGGGAAAAAAGCACATTAGAGAAAAAGAGGGGCAAGAGGAAAGGGTCACCCAGGGTGCTGAATAAAAAGTGCTGGGTTTTGTTCTAATTAGGGGAACTGTTTTCTTTAAGAATTGGTTATGTTCTTCTGGATATACCCACAAGTCACTAGGGTGCAGGATTATAAATCCTCATAGTATCCCAGGTGGGTTCCAACCTATGAATAGACTATTTTTGTTGAGATGTATTTTGTATTTGATGAGGGCCTGATTAAAAGCTATATTTTAAAATACCTCTTGTTTGAACTTTGAAAACATTATGCTAAGTGAAAGAATCCAAACACAAAAGGCCACATATTGTATGATTCCATTTATATGAAATGTCCAGAGTTGGCAAATCTATAGAGACAGAAAGTAGATTAGTGATTGACAGGAGCTATGGAAAAGGGGGTAATGGGAGTGACTGCTAATGGGTACGGAGTTTCTTTATGGGGTAATGAAAAGTGTTCTGGAATTAGTGATGATGGTTGCACAGCTCTGTGACTATACTAAAAATCTCTGGATTGTACTCTTTGAACAGGTGGATTTTTATCACATGTAATTATATTACAATTTTTTTTTAAGTAAAAAAATACCTCTTCTCCAATGCCCCCCCTCAAAAAAATATCAAGTAGAATAGAATGAGGTCAGAAGATCAAGGTTAAGAGTCCTAAAAAGTATTTTTGCCAAAGAGGATGTGAATCAGCTTGCATGCGGAGTGCCACAAATAGCACACAAACTAGAAAGCCAGCAAATGTTCCTGCATGAATTATTTGGTACCAAAGTTCAAAGTCTTCCTTCCTTTCTGAATTCCCAACTTTGTCTTCTAATCATAAATACATCAAACACAAAGAAAGAATAGTAACAATAAGAGAAATTGCTTTTCTTCCTTCTAGTTTTGTTCTCCACTCCACTGTATCTACCACATTAAGGCCCACATTTTGTTTCTTGATGAATCCTTAAAAATCTTTGGTTGTAAGCAAGAGAAACCAATTTTGACTAACTTAAGGGAGAGGGTGATCTTTGGAAGGCTCTGGGGTCAATTCAGAGTAAAGAGAGGCTTCATCTCCTCATCAATAAAGCCCCAGGTGGGATGAGACAGGGCAGCTCCAAGGTTCTCAGCAGCAGACACCCTGGACCTTCTCCTTGGCTATGTTGAGCTACTGGTCTTTTTTTTTTTTTTTTTTTTTTTCTTTTCTTTTCTTTTTTAAGTACTACCTGAGCCACAACCATTCCCTCCCTCTTCACCTTACCTTTTCCTGGGGTAGTCATTCCCAAACATGGCTGTGCTCTTGTGGTGCTCTTTAGAAATTACATTAGTCAGCCAAAGGGGTGCTGATGTAAAGTACCAGAACTCTGTTGGCTTTTATAAATGTAATTATTTGGGGCAGAAGCTTACAGTCACAAGGCCCTGAAGAGTCCAACTCAAGGTACCATAAGAGGTACTTTCTCACCCAAAGTCTGTTGCCATGTGTTGATACAAGATGGCAGGTGACATCTGTAAGGGTTCAGGCTTCCTTCTTCCTCTTAAGGCTCTGTGCGCCCAGTTTCTTCCTATCTCAGCTGCAGGCCGGCATAAGGCTCATCTCTCTTCCCGGGGCTCATCTCTTTCCAGGCTCAGCTGCTCTGCTCTCTCCACAAGGCCAACTGTAACTATCAGGCAAATGGCTTGGCTCTCTCCCTGGGGTTCCAGCATCAAAACTAAACTCTCTGTGTTTTCCTTCTTCGTGTATTTACTTCAGTGTGAGAGTCTGTTTTATCCCCACCAAGGGGGTGGGGATTCAGCCCTGCATTCCCTAACATTGTGGTCCAATAAAAGTTTTAATCTTGATTTAATAAAGTAAAAGTGAAATCTCTGAATCTAATACAATCCAATATGCCAAGAGGTACAGACCAGTTTACAAACACAATCCAATATCTATTTTTGGAATTCATAAACAATACTGAACTGCCACAGAAATACCAGGAGAAGAACACAGAGAAATAGAAACAGCTCCATAGACACAGCAGAGACCCCGGGAAGAGAGAGAGCCTGAAAGTTTACAGCTGACTTTGTGGAAAGAACAGAGCAGCTGAGCCCAGAGAGGAACGAGCCCTGGGAGAGAGACGAGACTTATCCAAGCCTACAGCTGATATTGGAAGAAGCTGAGACCATGGAGACTTAAGAGGAAGAGGGAGGCTGAACCCTTGCAGACAATGGCAGCCATCTTCCTCCAACACGTGTTAACAGACTTTGGTGAGGGATGTAAATTATGCTTTATGGCCTAGTAACTGTAAGCTTCTACCCCAAATAAATACCCTTTTATAAAAGCCAGCAGATTTCTGGTATTTTCCATCAGCACCCCTTTGGCTGACTAATACAGAATTTGGTACTAGGAGTGGGGGTCTTGCTTTTGCAATTACCAAAATGCTGGAGCAGTTTTATAAATGGGTAAGGGGTATATTTTGGAGAAATTGTGAGATGCTTGATGGAAAAGGCCTAGATTGCTTTGAAGAAACTGTGGGTAGTAATATGGAGCTTAAAGTTATTTTTGATAAGGCCTTAGAAGGAAATAATTGTGAGATGTTTAATAGAAAAGGCCTAGAGTACTTTGAAGAGACTGTTGGTAGGAATATGGATGCTAAAGAGAATTTTTATGAGGCCTTAGAAGTAAATGATGAAACTATTATTGGAAACTGGAGGAAAGATGATCTGTGTTTTAAAATTGCAGAGAACTTAGCAAGATTAACCTCTGATGTTTTATGGAAGACAGAATTTGAAAATAGCAAACTTGGACATTTAGCTGAAGAACTTTCTAAAGTAAACTCAGAGGATGTGACTTGGCTTCTCCTTTCAGCATATAGTGAGATGCTAGACAAGAGCAATAAGCTGAAAACTGAACTGTTGGGCACAATGAAACCAGAAACTGATTCTGGAAATTCCAAGCCTCTGGAAATCAAACCCACAGATGATAGTGCCCCATTTGAGGACTTAACTAAACTTGGAGCTGTAAATTAGGATTGAAAATGCAGTTATCTAGGAAAGACTTGTGGAAAGTCTTACTGCTGATGGTTTGGACCCCTGCTTCTTGCATGCTAAACCAACAAGCTTTTTGAACAAAACCACTGTCAACTTGTACTAAAAGGGACATGTAGGGGAGATATGGAAAGGAAAATGGCTTTAAGAAGAAAACCATAGAAGCTGAGATCTGGAATTAAGGCATTACCTTGGGCCAAGAGAGGAACCCCACCCATGTGTATAGAGTAGGTGAGTTGGCCCCAAGAGTTGCAGAGGGTGGATGTTCCACCTGCTGTTCAGGGAGAGTTTTCCTGCCCCAGGGCACAGAAGTGGTGGAGCATATTCCCCAAGGATTAGGGAGGTTAAATTAAGGTCGCAACCCCATAGGTCTGAGAGGGGTGGGCCTGTCCCCCATGGATTAGGGAAGGCCAGGTCACCAACTCATTGCTCTGAGAGGGTTGGGCCTGTATGCCAAAGGTTAGGGAGGATGTTGTCTTCAATTCATTGTACTAGGGGGGGTTAAGACTCTATCCCAAAGATTGGGTAAAAGTGTGGCAATCACCCCAACGCACTTGGAGGGTGAGGTCTGGAGCTTGGTCACCACCCAGATGCTTGATGAGGGTGGAACCAAGAAAATGGCCATTGGGCAAGCCTGTGGAAAGGGTGGGTCCTCATGTGGCCCCAGGGAGAAGAAACCATCATCTTAAGAATGACTCTCAGACTTTGACATCTAATTAAGTATGTTCTGCATGTTTACGGATCTATAGGTGACCCACGACTCATCTTTCCCTCCCAATTTCTCATTAAGATAATACAAATGTTTATCCTTTGTCTGTCTATTTGTATATTGAAAGCAGATAAATGGTTTTGTAAGTTTCAGAGTTCTACAGCCAGTCAGGGCTTTGCTCCAAGACAAACTGTATTTCTTTAAACTGATCGTGCAGTGATTTTGCACTGATTTAAGTTTTTTTTTTTTTTTTTTTAATATTATAATGTATTTTTAGAATTCAGAGGGTGGAGTATGACAGTTTGGTATTGTTTATGAATTCCAAAAATAGATATTGGGTTATGTTTGTAAACTGGTCTGTTCCTCTAGGCATATTAGATTGTATTGGATTCAGAGTTTTCACTTTTACTTGATTAAATAATGATTAGGGCTTTGATTAGGCCATGTCAGTAGGATGTTGAAAAATGACATGGCAGAGGAAACAGTGGAGTTTTTTTTATTCTGGAGTTTTGATGCTGGAACCCCAGGAAGTAAACTCACAGGAGAAGAACACAAAGTAATAGAGAGGCTCCATAGACATGGCAGAGGCCCCAGGAAGAGAGAGAGCCTGAACGTCTACAGCTGACCTTGTGGAGAGAACAGAGCAGCTGAGCTTGGAGAGGAATGAGCCCTGGGAGAGAGACAAGACTTATCCCAGCCTACAGCTGATATTGGAAGAAGCTGGGACCACGGAACCTTAAGAGGAAGAGGGAGGCTGAACCCTTGCAGACTTTGGCAGCCATCTTGCTCCAACACATGGCATCAGACTTTGGTGAAGGAAGTAATTATGCTTGATGGCTTAGTAACCATAAGCTTCTACCCCAAATAAATACCCTTTTATAAAAGCCAGCAGATTTCTGGTATTTTGCATGAGTCACCCTCTGGCTGACTAATACATAAGTCCTATGGGTTTTTATTTGTTTGTTTGTTTTAGGTACTGGGGCCAGGGATTGAACCCAGGACCTCGTATGTGGGAAGCCAGTGATCAACCACCAAACATCATTGGCATCCCTGAGTTGGTCCCCTCGTTTGTTTGCTTGCTGTTTTCTCTTTTGTTTCTAGGAGGCACCGGGGACCAAACCTAGGACCTCCCACGTGGGGAAGCAGGTGTTCAACTGCTTGAGCTACTCTGCTCCCCTATGGTTTTTTAAAAAAAAAAAAACTTTTATTCTAGTAGCATATATATAACCTAAAATTCCCTTTTAGTTACATTCAAATATATAATTCAGCCAAAAGTGCTACTGATTACATTAATGATTTTGGGCTACAGTCATCACCACCCATTACCAAATTTTCCCCATCATTCCAAATAGAAACTCTGTACAATTTAAGCATTAACTCCCATTCCCTACCCTACTCTGACCCCCATTAACCTGTATTCTAGTTTCTGATTCTATGAATTTACTTATTCTAATTATTTCCTATCAGTGAGATCATATAGTATTTGTCCTTTTGTGTCTAGTTTATTTTGGTCAACATGATATGTTTAAGCTTCATCCATGTTCTCATAATTATCAGAACTTCTTTCCTTTTTATGGCTGCACAGTATTCCATTGAGTATATATACCACCTTTTATGTTGTAGCATGGATACTACATTCCATCAGAACTTTATTCCTTTTTACAGCTGAATAATATTCCGTTATGTGGATAAACTACTTTTTAAAATCCATTCATTAGTTGATGGACAATTGGGTTGCTTCCAACCTTTGGCAATTATGAATAATGCTGCTATGATCATCAATGTACAAATAATCTGTTTGAGACCATGCTTTCAATTCTTTTGGGTATTGTGGTGGTTTGAAACTGTATGTACCCTGGAAGATCATGTTCATAAAGTTAATCCATTCTTGTGGGTGTGGATCCATTGTAAGTAGGATCCTTTGATGAGGCTACTTCAGTTAAGGTATGACCCACTTCATTCAGGATGTGTCTTTAATCTTCTTACTGGAGTCCTTTATAAGCCAGATGAATACAGATTGAGAGAGAGAAAGCCACAGAAGCAAGAAGCTGAAATCAGTGAAATCCAGAAGAGAAGAGAGAGACCAGCAGATGCTGCCATGTGCCTTGCCCTGTGGCAAAGGAGCCAAAGATTGCCAGCAGCTGGCTTTCAGGAAGAAAGCATCACCTTGATGATACCTTGATTTGGACATTCTCAAACTGTAAACTAATAAATTCCCATCGTTTAAAGCCAACCCATTTCATGGAATCTGCTTTGAGCAGCCTAGGAAACTAAAACAGGTGCCAAGTCCACTAAATTGGGAAATAATCCTCCCTTCAACAAATGGTCCTGGGTAAACTTGATGTCCATATGCAAAAGAATGAAGGAGGACCCCTACCTCACATCAAAAGCAAAAATCAACTCAGAGTAATCTTTTTAAAACATAAATCAGATTCCAGCACTCCCCAGCTCAAAACCTTCTAATGTGTACTCATCACACTTGAAATAAAATCCCAAGTCCTTTCTGTGGCCCACAAGATGTGGTGTAATCTAGCCCTGGCTTCTTCTGCTTGTCCACTCTGGCCTCCTTACCGCACCTCCTGGGCGTCTTTATACATGGTGCTCGCTCTGCTGGCTGTCCTGATAGTTGTAAAGCTTATTCTCTTCCTTTGTTTCAGTCTCTATTCAAATGACAGCGCTTAGTGGCCTTCCCTTTCTGCTTTATCTAAAAGAGCTTCCCTTTTCACTCTCCATTGCCTTACCCTGCTCTATTTGGATTATAGCACTCATCACTACTTTGGCATTTTATAAATCTACTGTTTATTGTTCAATCCCCAATGAGGGCAGGGCTTTGTCCATTTTGTTCATTCCTGTGCCTGGAAGAAATAGTAGATCTCAATAAATATATTTATGCCTGAATGAATGAACACTGACCACTTCTTCTAATAAGAATGATAAATCCATTTTTACTTTACTTTTTCTCTTTTGCTTGTCAACCAGGTCTTTGTCTCAGCCTTTGGCAAAGGTGTAGGCTTTTCTATAAGTCAGGAATTTCCCAAGAAAAGATCTGAGACTCAAAGGAAAAGAATATTTGTTAAGCATCATACATTTTCACATAATTAATTACTTGAAGCCTGGCAACAATCCTATGAGATGATGTTACTGTTTACATTTTACATATAAGGATAGTGAGGCTTCAAAAAATTCACATACCTAAGGGGGTGGGGAGAATCTGAGCTTTAAACCCAGGTATCCTGACTCATAGTCCAAAATGGGAAACATAAAGTATCTGTTGGCAGGGTAGGGATATACTGCATGGGCTGATAGAGTGGGAAGTTGTGTCTTTGTTTTTCTATAAAGGAGACTTTATAGAAGTCTCCAGAAGGGAGTGTTTTGCAAGTCTCTACTTATGCTGCTAACACGCCCCTTTTCTGGTCTTTACCAGAGTTGCTTTCTGGGAGGGTCTTGAGAAGTTTCATTGGGGTTAAGTTGTAAGTGCTTAGAGGAGAGTTAGAATCTCTTTGCTTTCATTTAGTCATTAGGTCAATATACCATCAGGCTAGTATATTTAGTCTTAGAGAACAAATCAGGGACTGTTTGTTTGATTTGAGTTGTTTGGAAAAGTCTTTCAATTTTAATCAGTTCCATTCCTGGAACAATAGTATAACTGGGGTGGTTTAAACATTTAATCATTCACCATAGTCAACCAGATAAAGTGGGACAGACTAGATCCCACAAGTAGATAATAAGGAAATCTTTTCACTTTACAAAGTGCTTTTTAAAAAAAAATTATTTTAGTAACATATATCCAACCTAAAATTCCCTCCCTTAATCATATTTAGAGTTTAGAAAGTGGGGAGCGAGTGTAGTTCAGTGGTTTGAGTGCTTGCTTCCCATGACAAGGTCCTGGTACCTCCAAAAAAGAAAAAAAAAAAAAAGAGTTTAGAAAGTGCTTTTGCAAAAATATTCTCCCACCAACCTCATGAGTAATAAATTTAAAATTTAAGACACTAGTGTAGGGAAGAGTGTCCAAAGAAATGAGATTAAAATTTTTTTTAAATTAAATTTTATTGAAGTATATTATTCATACATGAACTTACATAACCAATATATGTATAGTAAAAGTTGTGAACTTATGAAACAAGCATGCATATCATCATATAGGGCTCCCATACATGACTCCTTCATCAGCACCTTGCATTGCTGTAAAACATTTGTTACAAACTAGGAAAGAGCATTGTCAAAATATTACTACTAACTATAGCCTATGTCTTATATTTGGTTTATTTTTCCCCAAACCCACCCACTTATTAACACCCTATATTGGTATTATATCTTTGTAATCATTCATTAGAGTGAGATGAACAGTTTTAATATGTGAGTGAACAATGCACAGAGGGTTTAGTTGCCCATTTTATTGACTTCTTTTAGGGATCTTGTGATGAAACTAAATGCAAAACAAGGGGATTATTATACTACTTGAAGTGGTAATCACGTGTGTGTGTGTGTGTATGTGTGTGTTTGTGTGTGTGTCCTGGCATATGGTGACTTGTGCCGGAAAATAAGAGAAAAGTGACAAAGGCCACAGAACAAACTCCTAATTTGAATCTAAAGAGCTTTTTGGGAGAACATATCTATTGTTTTTTCTAAGAGACCTTGGGCTGAACTCTTTTTTTTTTTTTAACATTTGTTTATTTCTCCCCTCCTCCCCTCGTTGCTTTGCGCTCACTGTCTGCTTTCTGTGTGTTCTTCTGTGTCTGCTTGTCTTCTCTTTAGGCAGCACTGGGAACCAATGGTGGGATCTTCCGGAGTGGGAGAGAGGCGCTCAATCTCTTTGCGCAACCTCAGCTCCCTGGTCTGCTGTGTGTCTTATCATCTCTCCTCTGTGTCTCTTTTTGTTGTGTCAGTACTCGAGCCAGTACTCCTGCGCAGGCCAGCACTCAGCATGGGCCAGCTCTCCACTCGGGCCAGCTTGCCTTTCACCTGGAGCCCCCAGCAATTGAACTCTGGACCTCCTATATGGCAGATGTGAGCCCAATCGCTTGAGCCACATGTGTTTCCCTTAAAGTCTTAACCTATTTGAGAGCCACTTTTCTTATCTATAAAGTGGGGATTCTTATCTCACAGGGTAGTTGTATCTAGTACAAAGAAAGACACTCAATAAGTGTGTTTTGTATTAAATATTCTTTCCATTTGTTACTATCTATCATTAACAAACAAAATATTGTAATATTTTACAAAATATTGTAAAATCTTAGCTCACTGGGACTCCTCTGAATCATTCAGATATTCTTTATAGATTTAATCTTATCTTTTCAAATGTATTCATTCATAAGGCATCTTAGGACATATAATAAATAAAAAGAAATACCAATCTTAATAAAAGAATAAACAGGAGACACACATCAGGCAAAAAACAGACTAAAAAGATATGATTTACACCCTGCGCTGAAATGTGGCTTATAAGGGAGAAAGTAATTAAGATTGGGCACAGTTATTCGACTGAAAAAAACCTTTGCTTCTGTAGCTGTAGGAACTCAGCAGAAGCATCATGTTCTGTTTAGTAAACGGCAAATGAAATCTTCCAACAGGGCTTCTGCAGTGCACACCAACTTAGTTAAAATGCGTTCTCATATCTGCAACCAAAACAAAGTGAACAAAAGATCCATTTTTATGGTCAATGATAATCTTTAAGCACTTGCTTAGGGCAATGGCTGAGGATGGGTAAGTTGATGAACATCACAAGGAATTCAGTGACCCAGGAAGCAGATCCAAAGAGAGAGATACTTCTAAAACTCAGGCAAAAACTTCTCGTTAGAATAAAACAGCAGTCAATATTGTTGTAAGCATTTGATGTGTATTAATCTCATTTTATCTTCATTGCAACCCTGAAAACTGATATCAGTAAAATGGGAATACTCCACTTCACAGATGACTGTGCCTGATAAAACCTTGGACACAGGAAGAACTACTGAGTTTAGAATTTTAGAACAAGATGTGGAGACAAAATAGAACTACTTATAGCAAAAATAACTGATGACTTGCTATTATGCTCACTCTTCACTTAAACATGTTGATGACCTTGTAAAATAGGAATAATCATTGTTCTCTGAGAGTGAGGGGCTGGAGCTTTGGAAGAGGGTCCAGAGGTCAAGTAGTGGAAGACCAGAGGCCTTAATCCAGTTGCCCTGACTCCAACTCTAGTGTTTGCTCTGCTAGTGTTTTCTTGCTTTGGAGCACCTTCTAGAACCGAAACAACAGGAGATGGCCCTGGAGATCAGAAGGAGCCTAACAAATTTTCTCATCCACTATAATTTGGTGCCTGCCTATTGCACCACTGTCTGACAACTTCTTAGATGCTAAGTCTAAGTGTTTTGTTTCTGATTTGTTTTTTAAAATCTTAAATTCTGCAACATTTTGCACTATTGATCATAGTCTTCTTGAAACCCTATACTTCTTGGCTTCCATGCCAGATTTCTTTCATAATTCTATCCTTCTGATCATTGGTTTTTATACTATAAGCTTAGTCAGGATAATAACTTTTATTGAGTACTTATATGACAGGCACTGTCCCAATCCCTTTACATGTATTAATTTATTTAATCCTTATAATAATCCTATAAATCAGGTGGTATTATTGTTCCCTTTTAAAAGATAAGGGAGGTACTGGGTATAGCTCAGTGGTTGAGCACCTGCTTTCCACATATGAGGTTCCAGGTTCAATCCCTGGTGCCTCCTTAAAAAAAAAAGATAAGGGAATTATGGGAAGTTTTATGTTGTATATGTGTATATTTTACCACAATAAAAATTAAAAAAAAAAAAAAAGATAAGGGATCAAAGGCACAGAGAAGTTAAATAACTCTACAAGGTCACAGATTAAGTGAAGAAGTGGAAAACCTAGACAGTTTGGTGTCAATGCTTGTGTCTTAAACCATTTGTTTTAAACAACATCCCTTAAACTGGTAATTCTGAAGTCCTTATGTTTATCTCCAATCCCTTAGAATTGTATAGCCAAGTATTTATTGGACAGCTCCATTTGTATATCTCACAAACACCTCACAATTAGTATATAAAACTGAGACTCATCATATCTCTCCCCAATTCACTCCAAATACTGTTTCTACTCCTGAATTCCTTATTTCATTTAATGGTCTGGTGACCAAGCCACAAACTTGGAATTCCTCCTTTCTCTTTCATTCAATCACCAAGTCCTGTAGATTTTACTTCCTGTGTATTACTTGAATCTGTCACTTCTCATTCCACCTACTGTTGCCCTAGTTGAGTCCTTGAAATATCTCTAGTTGTACCATAGCAAGAGTTCCTAAATTTCCTTTCTACAATACCGTCAGTCATCTTTCTAAAACCTGTTATCACTTCCTTGTTTAAAACCCACCAATGCCTTATTTCTGACTTCAGCATAAAGTCCATGCTCCTTCCCGTGACATGGCCTGTGCCTATTTTTCCATGCTTATCTCCTATTACTTTCTGCTTCACAATTCGTATTCTGTTTCCCTCCTACAAGCCATTGCATATTCTTGAATATTGCCTTTGCCTGGTTTACTCTTCTACTATCTGTGCTTTAAATTCTATAAGATTCATCTCCACCATTATACTGAGAGTGCCTTTTAAAACAAAACAAAACAAAACAAAAATAGCTTTCTTGAGATATAATTCATCCATTTAAAATGTATAATTCAATGATTTTTAGTATATTTACAAAGTTGTGCAACCATTACCACAATTTTAGAACATATTCATCATCTCCACAAACCTAATACCCATTAGCAATTGCCCCATTTCCACCCAATTCCTCCAATTCTAGGCAACCACCAATCAATCTACTTTCTGTCTCTATGGATTTGCCTATTCTGGAGATTTCATATAAATGGAATCATGCAACATATGGCCTTTTTTGTCTAGCTTCTTTCACTTAGCAAAATGTTTTCAGGGTTCATCCATGTTATAGCATGTATCAGTACTTCATTCTTTTGTGGCTGAATGATATTCCATTGTGTGGATATGCCACATTTTGTTTATCCATTCACCAGCTGATGACATTTGAGTTGCTTCCACTTTTTGGCTATTATGAATAATGCTGCTATGAACATTTGATTACACATTTTTGTGTGAACATGTTTTCATTTCTCTTTAGCTTTGTAGTAAGGTTTGAAGTTGGGATGTGTGAGTTCTCCAGCTTTGTTCTTTTTCAGATTGTTTGACTATTCAGGATTTTAGGATCAGCTTGTCAATTTCTGCAAAGAAGCCAGTTGGGATTTTGATAAGAATTGCGTTGCATCTGTAGATTGATTGGGGAAGTATTGCTCTCTTCTGATCTATGAAAAGGGGATGTCTTTCTGTTTAATTTTTTAACATTTTATTTTTTCAAAGTATAAGTTTTGCACTTCTTTTGTTAAATTTATTAAGTATTTTATTCTTTTTCATGCTATGGTAAATGAAATTATTTTCTAAGTTTCATTTTCAGTTTGTTCATTGCTAGTATCTAGAAGTACAGTCTTTTTTAGTATTGATCTTATATCCAGCAACCTTGCTGAAGTGGTTTATTAAATCTAATTTTTTTAGGCAACTCTTATGGATTTTCTATAAACAAGATGTCATCTGCAAATAGAGATAGTCTACTTCTTCCTTTCGAATCTGGATGCTTCATTTCTTTTTCTTGCCCAACTCCCCTGGTAAAACCTCCAGTACAATTTTGAATAAAAGTGGCAAGAGCAGATATCTTTTCTTGTTCCTGATCATAGGAAGAAAACTTTCTCTTTTACTAGTAAGGATGGTGTTTTTCATAGATGCCCTTTATCAGGTTGGGGAAGTTTATTGAACATTTTTATCATGAAGGGGTATTGAATTTCATCAAATGATTTTCCAGTGTCTTTAAGATTTTCATGTGGTTTTTGTCCTTTATTCTATTGATATGGTATATTATATTAATTTTTGGATGTTAAACCAATCTTGCATTTCTGGGATAAACCCCATTTGTTCATGTAGTATGATCTTTTTTATATGTTACTGTATTGTTTGTTAGTATTTTGTTGAGGATTTCTGTATCTATATTCATAAAAGATATTGATCTGTAGTTTTCTTTTCTTGTGATGTCTTTGTCTGTTTTTTTTGAAGTCACCTTAACAATGCCAAATCTAATGGTCAATTCTCAGTCCTCATCTTTCTTGACCTGCAGTTAATCACTGACTCCATTGTAAAAAATTTCTTCATTCAATTTGTAGGACACCACCACTTGTAGTTAATTGGTTGTACCTTTTCAGTCTCGTTTTCATTTCCTTATCTCTAAACTTTAGATTCCCCAAAGATTTCAGAACTCTGGCTGATGATTATGACTTTAAACATCACCAAAGATGCTGACATTTCCCAGTCTAGATCTTTCTCCTAAGCTGTAGACTCATATTCAACTGGCTATTCAACATTTCCATCTGATGATTAACAGATATTTCAGGCTTAACCTGTTCTACACTACCTGCTGATTTCTACCCAATCTCACTGGCCCCCCATCCTGGTAATTGACAAATCCGTTCTTCTAGTTGTTCAGGTCAAAAACCTTAGGATAATGACTCCCCTTTTTCTTACATTGCATATTTGTTACATTTGCAAATCCTGTTATCTCTACATTCAACATATATCCAGAATTTGATCACTCATCACTACCTTCACCACCAAAGCTATCATCTCTCACGTAGATATACTTGCCAACAGGTTTCCCTTCTCCCCATCCCTGTCAGTCTTCCACAGAGACGTGAAACTCCTGTTTATACTGTCAAATCATGCCACTCTGCTTAAAACCCTCCAATGGCTTCCTATTTCAAAGTTAAAGCCAAATTCATTACCTTACAAGGCCCTCTTTGATCTGACCAACCTCCACCTCTTTTCTCATGGTACTTCAACCTTCTGTACCTTTTTGCTGTTCCTGATTCAAGGACCTTTTTGCATATTGCTTTTGCAATATTCTTCTCTCAGATATTTGTGGGGCTGGTTCCCTCACTGCCTTCATATACCACCCTATTAAAAAAAGCACTCTTCATCCTCCATATTCCTCTTATTCAGCTTTATTTTAGGTTTTAATATTTACCACCACATGACTGACTCTCCCCTTTCATGGTCAATGAGGGCAGAAACTTTGTTTTGATGATTGTTCTGTCATTAGTACCAAGAACAGTGCTTGGCATGCAGCATGTACTCAAATTCTGAATGACCACTGTATCTTATAGTTTAAAAAATGGGGTAAAGGGGCAAATCATAGGATTTTAAATGAATATAGATTAGGTGCTAGATAAAAAAATCCTTCAAAACATGGGGCTCAGTAGGAAGACAGTATCAGGGAACTGTGGTCATTAAAATGTTGAAGACCTCTGAATTAGATGATTTTAGGCTCCTTAAATTCAACCGAAATTCAAACCCAACTTTATTAAGAAAAATTTGGATTTTTAGTGCTGGATCTTGTCACACCTTGATTTTTGGCACATATAGAAGCTTAAAGCTTTTTCCATTCTAACATTTATATTATGACCAAGTTATTCCTACAAGAACTGAATGCTACAGCTCTGCCTCCCTTTTCTCTAGGTCCCAGCTTTAGGCCAATAAGTGATGGCTTGGATATAGATGAATGAAAAGCTTTCGTCTTATGCAAGTCCCCAAAAAGAAAGAAACCTTGTATGTTCTCAAGTTTTATCAATTCTTAATCTTTTAAAAATTATACAACTCACATTCATTGTGGAGAAAAAAATAGTAAAAAGGAAAGTCACTCTATGTCACCTGTTTAGATAGTCACTAAGTTCTTCAGATCTTATAAAATATACATATATAATATGTTTTATATTGTAACCTTGTTATTAGCTGTTATTACCCATGGGTCATACCATAATCATCTATGCTCAAGCAAAGTGCTAAAGAATAATGTACTTCAGACCAAGGAACCACAGAGAAAGCCATTTCAGCCAGCACTGTTCTAGATATTTTCAAGGCCCTAGATATGAGGTATCTGTTGATGAAATGAAGGTAGACTAATTCTCTGTGAGAATTCCATATCCAGAGAAGCTCTGAAATAGAACAGCTCTTGCAGTATGCCATCTAAGGGGAGGGGTAGTGTGTAATCACAGTTAACTATCATTCCTTGTAAATTTGAACTTACTTTCCCTTTTATGTACTTGTGTTAGATTGCTTAAAGAGTATTTTTAGTTCTCACAGTATTGAGTTCTGTGCTAGAACCAGCTACACTTTTATTTCTTTACTCTGCCTTCTCTTCTTATCCTTTCTCCCCAATCTCTATAAGCTGAATATTCTCAAGCTATTACCTGTGCCTCTAAGTAAGTTCTTTCTTGTACCATAGAAGACAACGACAAACTTGGTTTTACATAGCAGAGTTGTATCACTTTAAGATAGAGAATCAAAAAATTTCAGAGCTGGAAGAGGCTTTTAAGGGTCTAATTCAATTCACAAATCATAATTAATGTTAGCTTTTTTTTTCTTTACAGAGGAAACTGTCATGCAACACGGTTAAATGGCTTGGCTGGATTTTAGAGTTTTGTCCAGAATCCAAATCTACTGATTTCCAAATTCTAAACAAATTCTGAACTATTTCTTAGGGATTAGCTATAAAATGAAAGGTAAACATAGGAAGTATATAAAAAAAGATTAAAAACAGACAGTGTCTTTTAAAACTGGTTAGGAAACTGTTTTTGCCACTTTTTGTGTGATTTTGAATAAGTGAGAAAACTTCTAAGCTTGTTCCTTTATCTTCAAACAATAATATATTCAGGTTCTAGCAAGTGAATGCACACAATGCCTAATGCCTAATAGGGATACATTTACAGATCTTCCTTCAAATAAACAGTACTAATTTTCATATGATCATATTCTGAAAATGTTCTATTACTTTTTACAGATGTATATTCGGGGAAAATTACTGTTTGCCAATTTTATTTTCAATGGCTATAGCACATCTGCTAAAGATCTACAAAAGCAGATTGTGAAGACAAGGAGTGATTATAATATGGGATATTTCCTACCCAATGACTTCAGAGTCCGGTAAAGTAACTTCATGTAGATAACTACTTTATCTCACACTTTTAATAAGTAAATTCCAGACAAAGGCCAAATTTTAAGAATTGCCTTTATGTATATTTTTTCCTTGCCTCAAATCTTTTCTGGAAAGAGGTGACTTAAAGTTCAGTTAAAGGAAAGTCACTTTCTCTTTAACCAGCATTCAGCCTGCAGGGCCATTTTGGAATTCTCATGAGTGTTTCCAAGAGTGTAGGTAAACTTAGGCAGGTTCAAATCAATACATCATTCATTTACATAGGACAAAGTATGACCCATTGGATAGTAACTTCCTTCTTCATCTCTTTTCTTTTAGGGAGGTCATATATAAGTCAATAAATGATAACATGATTGGAATGTATCTAATGGCTTACAGTCATTGGGAATGGTGAAAATGGATCTTTTGAACTTAAATCACTGTTTCCACTGAGAAAAATTATTATGGGAGGCACCTGAATGACCGAATAAAACTTAGTCTAAAGAATTAAAAACTTTCCCAGACAACTGGTTGTCTTTTTTGGTATATGAACAAAGTTTGAAGAATACTAATAATGGAAGAAAAATAGAGACAGAGGAAGAGGAAAAGAAAAATATATTCCCTTTTAGCTATTTTTAACTCACGTTGCAAACCTCAAAATATAAAAGGTAAAAAAAACCACACACACACAAATGTAAGCACAGACTTTATTAGAGACTTCTTAAGTTTAGGTGGAATAATGATAATACAGATATACACAAAGCTATTACCCTTTAAAATAATTGACAAAAATTCAGTGTGATAAAATACAGTGATTAAGATATCAGGTTAGGTAATCTAAGCACCTCTTAATATATATGTATATATATATATATATATATATATATAAACAACATTTTTGTAAGCAAATACACATATATGCATAAAAAAAAAAAAAAAAGTATCAGGTTAAGAAGGGTTATAATCTCAAGCCTTCAGGTAGAGTAGGAAAGGTTCAGTTCTAATATATAAAACACAACTGATCAAAAAATTAAAATTAATATATCTCTGGAAGAATATTCTCAAATATTTAAAAAAATAAAGCATTCCACTTAGTATCGGAAGTGAAGGTAGATTTTTAAACTTGTGTAAACAAGATTTAGCTTTGTACAACAATTCATAAATTCCTATTTTAAGCATTTATAATTAACAGTGTTAAAAGAGTACAAAGGCAAAAAAAGAGATATTGAGAACATTCGTTGTACATAAACATAATATGGGTTCACTCATTTAAGGATTCATGAAGAAATAAGTTGACTATGCTCATTTATTTAGGGAATACAAAATGTAATAAAAATGTAATGAAGCAAAGTGGGTGTAGCTCAGTGGTTGAGTACCTGTTTCATATGTATGAGGTCCCAGGTTCATTCCCTGGTACCTCCTAAAAAAAAAAAAAAAAGTAGAGAAGCTGTCATTTCCATTCCCATTCTGACTGGTTGGAGAATGAAGAAATTGATTATAAGGATTAACTATTTAATTCCATATTGCTCATCAGAGAATGAAAGATTGAGGCATAAATTAAGAGTGAATTTATAAGACAGTATAAATCATTGACTTTAAATGGGATCAAAATCCTAAAATTAGATCCAAGTTATGCTAATTTATTAAATAAATGTTATATGCACATAGTACGATGTACAATGTTTTGATGTATGCAAAAAGGAAAACAGTATGTAAGAAGGTAAACAGAGGATAACATATAGTAAGATTTCAAAGGCAAAATAACAGAATCCATGAGAGAAAGCTTCTATGCTAAAAATATAGTTTAGAACTAATCCCAGTGCCGAGTTATTCAGAATGAGCCTCATTTGGATCACGATCCTATTTTAAAGGACAATTCTGTGCCAACGCTTGGAGGAACAACACAATTTCAGGGCTCTTTTCACATGTGGAGTCTTAAGTGGTCTGCAATTATTTCAAACATGGTCTACACCTATTCAAGAAGCCAGCATTACTAAAAGTATATATTCTCATTGTTCAACCTTTGGATTTGGGGTAATTGAATGCATTTTCAGAAATCCTGTTTATGCAGATACTATGGCCATGTCTCACTAAGAAATGGTTATGATGTGAGATCATGTGATAAATCAAAAGGGTCAGAATATTTTTACTACACTTGATCTTAGCCAAAAGGCCGAGAAGCAATTAGAATATTTTTAAAAGTCCAGAGCAGAAGGGAATGAAAATAAAGAAATTTACTAAAAATCTTATTCTATAAAACACAGATATAAAATCTGAGGTATTAACCTATTTCCACTCTCACTCTAGCTTGTTATCAGCCATAGTAGCTTCTGAAATGTAGCCTACAATGAGACTTAATAAGGGATGTTGTGTCTACAAATCCTAAAATCATTAGGTTCTTTCCAGGTTTGAACCTCTATAGTGAGCTCAAAGCAACATGCCAGATTCAATTAAGGAATAAAGAAAAAAGGCCTTAGGTTCCAGAAACAAAGAGTTTAAAATCATCTAGCATAAGAGTCAGAAGTGAAAGATCAAAATACCCTTCAGAAACTGTGGAATTATGCAGTTAAATGAAACATACAATAATGTTGAGTAGAAAGTCTTAGAGGAAAATAAAAAGTTAATTTTGGAGAAATTTTTTTTGATGGCTAAGTTGCTCAGCTAAAAATAGAGATCTGATAACAAAAGCCACAAGAACAATTCTCTTTACTGGTAATTAATAATAACTATAAATTTTCCATTGTGAGAAATTACTATAGTGTCAAAGTCTAGGGAGACTATCTTGTTACCACTGTCATTCCTCTAATTTTAGGATTACCTAACCAATTCTTATTAAAATGTAGACACACATACAAAAGTCTGAGTCCCGGTAAATGTAGGATGTCTGATTAGCCTTAGGTTATCTTCAGTCTTCATACTCTTCATGTTCCAGGAATGATGCATGAGTTTAGGTTGGTTCTAGGATAGGCCCAGGGGCCTGGTTTGATCTGGGATCCCTGGGACCATACCTAGAACAAACCCAAACAAAACCAAACTCCATGGGAGTACTTTCAGCTCAGGTAGACTTCAATGCTTTTCACTCACATGGACCTCCAGGACTGTACCAGGACCATACCGCCAGCCTTTCAGGAATGAGAGTAAAATTTCTGGAGCCTTCTGTTGTCAGGTGCTAGCATTATTTAAGTTGTAGTATGTATAGAAGTACAGGTTGGTGAGATAAAAGTGCAGAAAATGGAGTTAATTTCTTTAGAATTTACTTGGGAAGGGTAAAAAGGATACATAATTGCTTGGCTCTTATAAAAGAACTTGTAAAAGATGATATGTTTTAGTTTTTAGAAATATGCTCATTAGTAAAATAAACTTATTTGTAGATAGTCAACCTTTAGGAAATGCAACAAAAGTGAAAAACATAAAATCTTAAAATAATAAAACTCTGCTTTGAGAAACTTTTAAGATTTAACTATGAGAGGAAATAGGTATTTCTACAACCATATTCCATAGAATATACTCATTTTCAAAGAAAATGTAGTCATAAGTCTATATAACTTAAATACTGTCATACTGTAATAACATGTTTATATGCCAAGTGAAATTCAGCAAACAGGGAAGAAATACACTAATTTCACTGCTGACAGGCTAAAATAGATAGTATTTTAAAAATGCCATATGCATTTTAATTTATTAGATTGTAGGATATTTGTAAAATCAACTCTTCCTTATTCATGTTAAATATATATATATATATATGAATCTTGGAATCATATTCATCCCTTTTTTATTTATAGTAATTACACTGAGTAAAATCACTTTCCTCTCACAAATATACTCAAAGAGAATTTTTCTCTTTGTTTCACCAACTGAGATTTGGCATTTTGACTATTTCTTCTGTAATGGCAGTCTCAACTCAAGAAACTGGTTTGAAACATCTGTTTTTTTATGATTATTGTATCATAGCTCAAATCCATTAGCACAAATTACTATGATACATAGCCATAAAATAAAGAGATTGATTTTCTAATTACCTTGTATGTGATGGAAGGATGAATCAACATATGGTTACTAAAACAACAGACAGATTTGAATTTTACTTGCAATCATACCATGCAAATTTCATTAATGTTTATTTTTCATGGAAGAAAAAAAGCCATCTTGCTTATTTTACATATTAAATGATAATTTAAGCATTCCAAAATATAGAATGACAGTGGTAATTTAGTCATTCAAATATCTGTCAATATCATTAGATCTAATACTGATAATGTATGGCAGGCTTTTACATACATTTCCTTTAATTGAATTAAAGGAAAGATAGTTTTAAAAACTAGTATAATCAAAGAATAACTGTGGTAAAATTGTTTAGAGTCTGAAAACCTTATTATTCCTCAGGTTCCTGCATTACCAATAATAAATGCTTTCTTATTTTTCAGGGCTCAATCTACTTCATATTTTGGAAATGAAGATACATTTCCCGTAAAAGAAAATAAAAGTAGCCAATGAAACTTTTAGCAGCATGTGGTATCCAATTCAAATAAAAAATACTGTAGAAAATGCTAACTCGAGTGGTTTTAATAGAGCCAAGAAATTAGAGTATAAAACTAACTATATAGAAGATAAAGTATGGAAAGAAAGTGGTTCCTTTGTACATTTAACAACTCTTCTATTTCAAATACAGGTATCTAATAGCAGTGAAACAGGTTGTGAGTAGCATGTCACAAAATTCATGCACTTAAGTATAATCAAGTTCTTCAGGTCTTCACTCTGAGTCAATTTACTCTTTAATTTATAATGCTAGCTAGTTTAGTCATCTGGTTTTCAAAACCAAAGTAGATTAGAAGCAGCATTATGAAGGCAGAGAAAGGCTACTGCTACAGGCACACTTAAGTCAACAGTAACATAAATGGAGGAATCAGAACAACTATTAGAAAACAAAGACATGAAAACTAAAAAAGCACAAGAGAATGGAATCATTCAGTACAGGGCAAATAGTTCTCTGTGCCTAACTAATCTATCAGAGCCTAATTAATGTAAATAATGATCATTTTGACATAAAAAAGATAAAAAGTATTTCATATATTAAGAAGACAGCAGTGCATATAAGTTTTATAAAGATTTCCTTCAGAAATTATTCCAAAATATTATGATGCATTAGTTTAAGCTCCATAGAAAATTGGGATATCTAAAATGACTTATTTCCCAAATATTCCATTAGCCGGTCATACTAAATTAGCCAAGCATGTATAATATCAAACCAATAGCTCTAGGATATAAATCTCAGTGAAGAGTTTACAGTGCTGTAAGTTTTAAGATCGTGTGCTGTAGTATGAACAATTAACATGATTAAAATATTTAACATTTTCCTGAAATATACACAAAGATTTATAAAAAGATAATTTTCTTTTAAAGGTGGAATTCATTAATGAAGAGTTCTAGAAAGAGAAATATACAAATTGAAGTAACACTTCAAATACATGACGATCACATATTCATTCAACCAAGTATTTTAACAAGTTCTTAATAAAGAACTAAGAAGCAAACAAAAGTATGCTAAAGCAGCCAAACAGGTGTCACAAAGTCCATGCACTTTACTGACAGGAAAGGCCCCCAGCCCTCTCTCAGTCTACTTACTCTTATTTTAGATACAATTCTAGCAAGCTTGGCAATCTGGTTCTCAGTCCACAGCAGATTAGAAGCAGCAAATTAGAGGCCTATTGCAGGAGTCAGGCACACAAGACAGCAGCAAAAAGAGACAGCTGATTATAAGGGAAGATAGAGAAACTGTGAAAAACAGACATAACTCAAAAGCAAAGCAATGTGGGGTCATGTAGTAAAGGGGCATATGACATATTTCAGTAGCCCCCCAGGATGACTTTATCACATCACTAGAATAACTGATGCTGTTAATGATGACAAGAAAATATTAAATTATATTCAATATACTCTAAAAAAAGTGGAGAAGTAGATAATACATTTTAGATTAAATGGATTTACCTCAATTACCTGAAAAATTAACTTATGCAAGTTAATTGCTTGTCCATGACAGATAAACGAATTGCAACTGTACTTTGGGTATTTTTCCCCCATATTTTCTCTTTCTAAAATATTTGCAGCTTCATTTTCTAATATAAGTGTGAACTGCACAGATATGTTTTTAGAACATAGAAACTGGAAGAAAAAATTAATCTTTATGTTTTGTCTGGTTGTCATTCATGAAATGATATCTAACCACATCTTATGGCATTTAGTTCTTGTTTTGTTTTCTTAGCTAGGGTGTAGAAACAATGTACTATGATTAAACCAAATCAAATGAACCTTTTTCACATGATTTCTAATAATCTGTCAAAATATTTAAAATTTCACATTTTTGGTGGTATGTAAGTAAAGAGTTAGAGTCACAGAGTGAATTCGCCTCTAGGGTACCTTCTGATTAACACTCCAATGACCTATAATTTTATGAAATGTATCAGAACTCAATTCTTCTTATCCTTTAACATTAAAAATTTTTATGTGCAGTATTCATATTTTTTAAGAAAATTAAGCTTTTAATATTTTATCTATTTTAGCAACATATTTATAACCAGATCTTATTTTTCAATCTTCTGAGTTATTTCCTTTTCAACTACTTCTTATAAGTAAAAAATAATAATCATATTTAATAATTCAGAGACTATAGTGTTTCCTGGATAAATCTCTCCCTGCAACATTATTAGATCAGCTGTACTCAAGGCTTTTAAGTAAAGGCTCTGGGATTTAAACTCAGGCCTCTTCCTTCTGTATTAAAGTCTTAAACCACATTCTTAAATTTCCTAAGTCATTTGCTTTAAATCTGTTTCTCCCAACTTGCTTGCCTCCAATAATTTTTAAAAATTGACCTTGAGTCAATGGATCAGTTCCTAATGAAATATATTTGGATGTTTTAAGTGTAATTAGTTTTAATGAGGACATAACTTATAAAGTCAAATAATACAGACAATTTGGGAAAATAATCAGAGGATCACAATCAAAGACCAGCAAGAATCTGGCTCTACATATGTCAGATATGCAATGTTTTAATAAAACCAGAGAAAAGGTTTTAGGCATGCTTACTGTCATCAGATCATTTGTTGCCATGACTTTCCTGTGGACAAAGAGTGGCCTAAATAGCTTCTTACACTCTTACATGCATCCTGAGGTTAGGTACTAGGTTTGACCTAGTAAAACAAACTATGAAAATGTTCATGAATTATCCTGTCAAAATAATATTGTAAAATTTAGAAAGCAGAATTATAAGTTTTCCCCACAAAATACACCCCTACCCCATAGGGCTTTTTCTGGATATAAGTTGGCAACTATTAAAACTAGTCTAAAGCCTGATTACAGAAAATAAAATATTCTTGGAATATTCATTTACCTAATTGTTTATATTTGCTAAGGTATTCACGGCAAGAAGAACACAGTCCTAGACAAAGATTCTTAGATTTTCCTCTGCGTAACATCCCCTAAGACTCCTTCCACAAATACTAAGAATCACAGGAGGATGACATTTTAAAAATAAGCCTCTCAGGTTATTTTGATGCAGGTGCCCCACTAAAACAAGTGAGAAACACTGATTAAGGCTCTTATGAAAGGAAACTAATTAAGGAATATCTCAGGGAAGATAATCTTTTCTCACGGATATATTTTTAAAGATGCAATAAATTCTGAAAAGTACACACAAAGGGGGATGGATGTGGCTCATATGCCGTTACAATTCTAAGATCCTTATATCATGATTTCAACAAGTAGAGTTTTCATGGAATTAAGTACCCAATAGTGAATAAAACAGATCAGACTAGAAGACTTGGAATTCCTGATTAAAATTTTTTAGTCTTTCAAAATTAAAAAGGATCAACTAGTACACTGAATAAAACAGTTACACTATTATTAAGTTTTTACAAACCCCATGAAATCTGGTGGAATGAAAATAAAAGATAGTAGAGAATTAAAAAATATTACTCTTAAGAGAAAGATTACAAAGATTTTCCATAAATGCTTCTTCTAAATCCAAGGAAAAAAGGAGTCAGTAAACTAAATATGCAATTTAAATAAGAGCTTTACGATGGATAAGTCCCAGAATTTTGGCAACAGGCAAAATTACTTATAATATAGAGGATCCCTACTATTCACATAAAGGAGAACCAAGTTTTTCCTCAGGATAAAAGAGAAATTTCTTTAGATTATTGGGGGAAAATTCACCTTTGGCCATTCTAAACAATAAAAGTAAGTTTAGCCACTAAAAGTGCTAAATTGCAGGACTTTAAGTATGTTTTGAAGAAGTCTACAGATAATTCAGAATCATCTAGAATCATCACTTTCTAGGACAGCAGCATAAATCGAGTTATTACTACTTTGCCCCCAAATAATATATATTAATTGTGTCAGTACATAGGAGATATAGGTTTAAAAACAGCATACTCCTGAAAATATAACTCTCTAATAATGCCTTCACAACACAAAAACAGTTAAGACTGGACAATATGGAAAGCAATCTCTTTTAAGATGTAATTTGTAAATGAAGTATTAAGGAGACCAGGTCTTTCCAGAAAACTGTCAGATGTTTCCTGAAATCTCCTCAAGGTGGACAGGGTATGACTTCAGGCTAGAAATGATCAGCATTGTGACCTCCTAGTGTTAATGGCACCAGATTCTCTCTAGACAAATTGAGAAAATGAACTTTTTACAAAAAGTTTTTACAAAATTGGGGACAAGAAGGGCCTTGAACCATAGGGATTCCATTTTGATACTGTCTCTTAGTGACAAGCAGAACTTAAATAGTGAGTGAGAAGAAACACACACACACAAATTCAAAGGGTGATTTTTCTTTTAAAGATCATTAGGATATCTTAAAATTAACTACTGAACACAAATATGTACAAGGAAACATAAAAGAAGCATGTCATAATCCAAGTACGCTTGGAAGTATTTTTTAGTTCCAAACCCCAGCACACACTGATTGTACGAATTGAATTTTTTTTATTCAGAACCTGTATCTTTGTTTTATGACTGGTATAAAACAAAAAGAACATACAAACAACTTGTTATTAATATATAATAGCTGCAGTTATTAACTGCAAGAATACAGTAAAAAGAGTCACTAACAATTGTTAATGTTCTTGCAACAGAATTATCCCAGTCACCTTATGCTAGCAAAATTAGGTAAGAAATGATAAAGTCATTTCTTATTAAAAGTACTTAATGAATTTCCAAGATTGGGCATTTGTAAAACAAATAAAACAGCAGATTCTTCAAAAAAGCCCTTACCTTTCCCCTTATTTTCCTAAAAGATTTGCCATTTATAGGTAACTACTATTTTCAGATCAGTTGTTCAAACCAAGGTTCTTCCTACAAATTTGTATCTTAGCTGTATATGTAAACTTACATTCATTTTCCCTTTCCAGTGGAATATCTAGTTTTGAAGCTAAAACACTTTCATAAATGGAAGAAGTTAAAATATGTGAATTTTGGTTCTTATTTTTCTTCTACTCCATTTTTATTTTC
Source organism: Tolypeutes matacus (assembly GCA_026826555.1). Taxonomy (NCBI): domain Eukaryota; kingdom Metazoa; phylum Chordata; class Mammalia; order Cingulata; family Chlamyphoridae; genus Tolypeutes; species Tolypeutes matacus. The sequence goes on along the minus strand of JAKSZT010036119.1, from coordinate 28,234,247 downwards.
TTGTATTATTTGCCCCTTTTCCTCCTCTTCATCACCAAAAGTCTGTTCCTGCATGGTGGTAAATGAGAGAGATCTAGCAGCCACTTCTGCAGCAAGGCTGGCTGTGAAGGTAAAATCCGGTGACAGCTGTAGCCGTGCCAGCCTCTGCTTAATGGAGGGCTGTAATGAGTCTCTGGGAGTTGGCTGGTCAGTGGCCTGGCCACCTACAACTGTCTGCTGAGATTCATCTTCACTTTCACATTGGTAATACATTGTTTCTTCAGCTCCTTGGAGGAAGACTTCATTTGCAGAACTGTCTTTATTTTTACCCTCTAGAGGGTTTTCACATAAATACTCAGTCCTACTTATTTCACTGTCAGTTGTGGAGAGTTTACTGTCTTCCTCTTCAGTATCATTTTTACCAACTTTCCCCATATCTGAATTCAAAGATGGTTCTGAATTATTTATGGGTTCCACTGGGTCTACAGGAGACAATGATTTCAACACAGCTTCAAAGAAAAAAAAAAAAAAAAGAAAAATAATAACTAAGGACCCAGATATGACAAACTTCTAATTTAAATTTCCAGTATTTTCTTTAAAAACAAAAACAAAACAACAACAATAAATAAATGCTAAATAAAACTTTCAGGTAAAATCAATGTAAATTTATAAACCCGGGAACTTTATGAAAGAGAAATGCCTAAGAAATGAAATGAGGGATTTAATGAAGATTTCTAAAACTACCATGTGTTATCTTATTCAAAATATCAAAGCAGAGGTTTTCAAAACGTGATCAACCAACAGCATCAGTGTCATCTGGGAATTCATTAGAAATGCAAAATCTCAAGCCCTGCCACAGACCTACTGAACTGTAAACTCTGGGAGGTGGAATGGGGGTGGGATCAGCTGTCTTTTACAAGCCTTCAGGTGATGGTGATGCACACTAAAGTTTGAGAACCATTGCATTAAAGAAAAAGCAGCATGGTTTCTGCTGATAATGTGTCAGATAAAAGGTGTAAAGTAATGCAAATAATATTCATCAATACATATATTTAAAAAGTTAAAAAAGCATGGGGAAATGCAATATACATTTCAACTTACTTGTCAGCCACCTAATAAGACCTTAATGAAAGTAAAGCCATAACTTCTACATACTTGATAATGCCACAGTAAAATACAAATGAAATAAAATCTGCATTCAAGATCGACTACTGTACAAAGCATAATACATAAATATAATAATATATTTCCATACGGCTGAAGTTGTCCTTGCAAGGAAAATGAAGTTTTATTTAGCCCCTCTTGATGTTAGTAGGCAGTGGGTTGCTTGCTAGGCAGTCTCTCCTCCCAGTATGAGGGGTTAGTACAAAACAATTATTATGAAGTATGACGGAAGGAAAAAAAGTGCTTCTTGAAGATCTGGCGTTTATTTAAAAAATATTTTTGTAAAACGTGTCCATTTCCAAGAAACAGATCCCTAAGCTGCAGTAACTCCACTAGATAAGCAGCAACAACAACAAAAAATGGCAACAGCAGGTTCCAGTGTTGAATTTCCCTTTCTAATTCCATTCCGACTTTACCCCTGTAGGCAGAGATGAAAACAACTCTGGAAGATGTACTGAAACTTTTCATGGGAAAAGCATGGTATTAGCAGCTTTTTACTTATTTTCACAAACGAAATAAATCAGCATTTATTACCCTTTCAAATGCAAACTGCATCAAAAGCATATACCTGAAAAAGAGACATATTTTTCTCACTATTGTATCTTTGCCCATAATGTCAATGGGATAATTTTAAAGCTATATGAAGAAAATATTAAGTATAAAAAGGATACAAAGCTGTTTTCAGTCTTCATGTATATTTTTAGTGTATAAATCTGCTAGTCCTTTAGAATGCAACATATATTAGAAGCTATTTTATATCCATGATTATTGCTAATAAATGGAGGGAGATAATTTGTATAATGGATCAATTAACTAGTGTGTTAACATTGTGCTAGGAAGCTTCCAGGAGAGTTGGCATTTTTGTCTCTTGATCTATGTGCCTGGAATATTATTGGCACTTAAGAACTACTTGTTCAATGAAAAAATTGCTAGGGGGGAGTAATAAAGTTCTTACTTAAGGAGACTGTAATTTAGTTACAGAGATTAAAAAAACAACCTAGAAAACAGTAATGCCCCAAACATTAATACCTGTAATCTCTGATTTAATTAGGTCCAATATATCACTGAGCAGGTTCCAGTAACTCTAGCTTCACTGCTGTTTCTGGCAAGTTCTTAATCATTTCCCTTTCCTGATTTATGCTTTGCTACTCAAGGCGTATTTCTCATGTTACTATAGTGCTAATCTGGTGAAGAGGTCTGTCTTGGTAGGGTAAGTGGCAGGGCTGGAAGAGACAGAGAAGGATTCATGGAGAAGGAGAGACTGGTAGGACAGCTTGGTGGTAAAGACAGAATTTTCAGTAAAGGAAACAGCATGATTTTTTTTTTTTCATGAATAAAAACAGCAAGTCTACTCAGATAAATATAACTGGAAGAAGGTATCTACATTAGAAATAGTGGGAAATATAATTGGATAAGATGGACTTATAAAATGGAAAGTCTTGGAACCAGGAAGAGAATTTAGATTTACTACAATAAGAAAGAGGGTGTAACTGTAGGTTTTTAAGATAAAAAGTGTCATTATCAATGTGTATTTAAGAAAGATCTGGAAGGAGCTTGCAAGATAATGTAGAAGAAAAGGGCACTAAAATGGAAGTCAACTAGGAAACGTTATAAAATATGAGCATAATCTAATGAGGATTTAGGCTAGAAGGAGGCCAATGGGAAGAAACAGGAAGAGATAAAATTAAGAAATGAAGATTTACACAAGAGAGAATGGCAGGGATCCTAGGAAGATAAGAGAATCCTGAAGAACTTTCCAGAAGTATAGGTAATCTACTTATTTCTAGGGGAAAGAGAAGAGGAAGAAAGACAGTGATTTTGAAGCCCTCATACTCTAACATGGAAGAGAAATCCCATTCTACCTTCTTAGAAATCCCTAAGAACGAATTTCGCAGGTAGGAATAAGCTAGGTTGATATAGTCAAATATCAAGCTTCCCTGCATGCCATTCTTCTCTCCTCCAACTAAGGCTGACCCAGGAAAAATGGTGAGAAACATGAAGAAGGACCCTAAGGCTAAATTTTGGGATTACCATTCATCTACCGTTGCCCAAATCAGAGTATGGAGATAGTGTGCAAAGAAGTACCTCCCCTCCCTCAACTGAGGTGTTCAAATCACTTAAGTAAACTTAATACTGTGGGTAACTGGCCTAGGTCTTAATTCATTTTTTTTCAACAGTGAACGTAAGGTTATTAATTTTGTGTTTCATTGAGGTATTTATTACATCTTAATATAAGGAAAACAGAGTTCAGAATTTCAAATTCACTACACTTGAAAATAGTATTTCATTTAAAATTCTACACAAATTATTTCAACTCATTGCCCATTCCAAAAGAATTCTGGTAAAAAAATGAAATAATGAAAAAATGTCTTTTCATATTACCAATTTGATTATATACCTACTCCTTTATTGATCACACTGATTTTGTGTCTAGATTTACTCTGAAGTTAGTGCTTACCATGATCACTAAATAGAAGTTGCTTCCACTTCTGTCTTTCTGCCTCTGATGCTTTAAATCCCAGTACAGATTTTAATTCCTGGAGTACCCTCTTGGATTCTTCCTGCTCCCGCTTCTGTCTCTCTTTGTCTTCTTGAGACAAGTAATAAAAATCATCCCTTCTGAAATCATTGTCAGGATCTATATCATCTACATAAGCTTCTAATTCCTGAAAATGAATAAAAGAAAAAGCACTTTACTTCAAGCAGAGTATTTTATATTAGCATTCATTTACTAGCACCTACCCAACTCTAAGATTTGAAACAATGAGAACTTGCTCATAGCACAGGTAATTAAAGCACAGTTGGGCAAAAAAAGAGAAACATATATACATATGGATAAATCAAAATCTTCAAAAAACTTAACAGTTGATGTCTATAAAGGGTTGTGGATAAGAAAGTTAAACAACTTCAATTGCTGTTTTCTTACTCTGATACCATACAATAGAGCTAGTCAAGTTTACAGTAACTAGCTATATCAAAACCAATAAAAATTACAGGGGGTGGTGGTTTGGGGATGTGGTCAGGTATGCTACCCTTCTTGTGGTAGACATTTGTGGTTCTTTGTGATTTCCCAGGAAGTCTGAACACTCTTCTTAGGTTTGAGGAACACTTCATCTAATGCTTACTTAGCAGAACATAGGTCCATCCCCTATAGTTAAAGCTCAAGCTGATGACTTGGAATCCTCTAATAAGATGTGCCTGCATTATCCCAGATTCTGAAGCATGTGATAAAAGAAGCAGGCATCCAGAGGAACCCAATGGTAAGGATGGTGGCAAATCAAATTTCCAGAGGTAAATGTTCTAAGGGTAGTTTTTACTATTCCATGGAAGGCAATATCTACATTCAGTGACTTAGCAGTGATGTCTCCACTGGAATGGTTCTTTTGAGTGATTTTGGCTGTTTATCCCAACCTGGTTCAAGCTTGGTTCTTTGGACCTCTGAAATACTCTGTAAGTTACCTAATATTTTGTAATAAACTTTTTGTTTAACTAACCAAAGAATTTGCAATTAAGAACCTTGACTAGATAATATGATCTAGAAATTTTCTTTAGGATGAGAAAAAGAAATCCTGTCACAATATTTAATGCAATCATTAAAAAAATTTTTTTTTAAAAATTGAAGTATAACATACTGTTATGGTTAAGTTCATGTGTCAACTTGGCTAACTTATGATGTCCAGTTGTTTGGTCAAGTAAGCACTGGTCTGATTGCTAGTGTGAGGATATTTCGTGGATTCAAATGATTAGTCAGTTGATTGCAACCAGCAATGTGAGAAGTCTCATTTGATCAGCTAAGATTAACCAAGATATAAAACATTTCCAGCATCTTGGAAAACACCTTTGTCAGTGTACTAATTTTTATCTTATGTGTTCAATCACTTTTAAGGGTCTCTATGAAGCAGACAGCTAGATATAAATAAGAAAATCTGCTCGTAGACTCAAATGGATTTAAATTCAAGGCACTAAAAACTAATGATTTTACATAGAAAATTCAAAACATTATGTTGTAATTTTGAAGCCCACTAGAAACATAAACTTGACAATTTAGTTTATGAAAATATTATCCATGCTGCTTAAAGATAAAGGTAAGTAAGTTGTCTATGTGAAACTCTCCTTTAGGAAAGAAAGCAATTTAACACTGACCTGCTCTTCAGGGATTGGATCTTTGTCTGCAATGTGTAGAGCAGGCTGAATTAAAGGTACTGCAGTACAATGTGGGTTTTCACATACTATTTCAGGCTTGCCTTAAAAAAGGGGGGGATAGGATAAAGATAAGAAAGAGGCCACACAGAAATGAGCACAGGTCTAATAAATATTCTTGATACTAATACTTTGCCAATTTAGTAATTCAATTTATTCTGACTATAATTTCTAATTTCTAAAAAAATAAAATAAAATAAAAACCATTAAAGTTAACAACTCTAACATCAGTAGATTTCAGTATTTCTCTTCACTTGAAGTTAAAGTTTTGAAGGAGAGGACTTGGTTTGCTTGCCCTTCTTTGCCTCACCAAAGTATATGGCACACAACAGGTACTCTAGAAAATATTTGCTGAATAAATTTCTCTTTTTTTTCTTTTTGTTTTAATCTTACTTTTGAATAAATTTCTTTTTACTTATAGCATAGGAACAGTCTCAAGACAAGCCACCACTCTTCCTCACAAGAAATAAAACTCCAATCTTATGTTTTACTTTAGCCTCATATCTGGATCTCTACCTTTCTCTTAACTTAAAACTAATGGCACACTGTGGCCACCTGAGAGGGGAGTGGATCTCTTCCTCCCTGGGGGGGCAGGAGGGTGTAGCGGAAGGCAGAGAATGGTTTCTATTCAGTGAGTTTAGCCCGTTGGCCCCCTCGATCTGGTTTGTACACCATTAGTGGATCTCTGGCTCTGTTTTGATAACTTAAAGTGGGCAATACTATCGATTTAGAATAAGTTTAACCAAAAATCAAAGAAGAGCCATGAAACAAAACCACTAGGCAAGAAAGAGAAACTGACCGTAGGTATAAATTCACCAACATAATCAGATGCTTAGACATCAGCAAAAAATTACAAGCCATACTAAGAAACAGGAAAATACGGCCCAGCCAACAGATCAAATAAAATATCTTGATGAGACACAGGATTTAAGACAACTAATCAATGATGTTCACACAAACCTCCAAGAAGAGATACAGTATATTAAGATGACACTGGGCGAGCATAAAGAACAATTTGAATGCCTGCAAACAAAAGTAACAGAGCTTATGAATGAAAAACACAATGGATGAGATTAAAAATGCATGAGAGGCATATAATAGCAGATTTGAACTGGCTGAGGACAGAATAAGTGAGCTGGAGGACAGAGCATCTGATGAACTTGAAAACACAGAAGAACAGAAAGAGAAGAGAATGGAAGAAATGGAACAGGGTCTCAGAGAATTGAGTGATTATGCAAAACACATAACCATATGCACTTTAGGTGTCCCAGAAGAAGAGAATGGAAAAAGGGCAGAAAGAATATTGGAAGAAATAATGACCAAAAACTTCCCAACCCTTATGAAAGACAAAAATATCAATATATAAATATCCAAGAAGGACAACACACCCCAAACAGAATAAATCTGAAGAGACCTACACATAGTATTCAGAATGTCAAATGCCAGAGATAAAGAGAGGATTCTGAAAGCAGCAAGAGAAAAGCAATGCATCACATACAAGTGGAGCTCAATAAGACTAAGTGTTGATCTCTCATCAAAAATCATGGAGATGAGAAGGCAGTGGTGGGATATATTTAAGGTTCTGAAAGAGAAAAACTGCCAGCCAAGAATTCTTTATCCGGCAAAACTGTCCTTCAAATATAAGGGTGAGTTTAAAGTTTTTAGAGGGAAACAAAAACTGAAGAGTTTGTTACCAAAAGAATGGGTTTACAAGAGATACTAATGGGAGTTCAGCAGCCTGAAAGGACAACACAAGGGTGAGAGACTTGGAGAAGAGTGCAGAAATGAAGAAAATTAGTAAGGGTAACTTAAAGAGTGAAAAGACAGACAATAGTAAGATATGACAACGGCAAGTCAAAGGATAAAATGGACAAAGTAGGTAATGCCTTTACAGTAATAACATTGAACATTAATAGGTTGAACTCCCCAATCAAACAACGAGGACCGAAAGAATGCATAAAAAAATATATGAGCCATCTATATGCTGTCTACAGGAGATTCACCTTAGATGCAAGGACACAATCAGGTTGAAAGTGAAAGGCTGGAAAAAGATATTCCACATAAATAGTAACAATAAAACAAAAAGACCTGGAGTAGTGATACTAATGTCAGACAAAATAGATTTTAAATTCAAAACTGTTAGAAGAGATAAAGAAGATCATTATATATTAATAAAAGGGGCAGTTCACCAAGAAGAAATAACAATCATAAATATTTATGCACCTAACTTAGATGCCCAAAATATATGAGACACATATTGGCAAAACTGAAGGGAGAAATAAACATCTCTACAATAATAGTTGGAGACTTCATTACACCACTCTCAGCATTGGATTGAGCATCTGGACAGAGGATAAATAAGGAAACAAAGTTTTAATAATATGATAAATGAACTAGACCTAACAGGCATTTATAGAGTATTATACCCCAAAAGAGCAGGATAAGAGCAGGATATACATTCTTTTCAAGTGCTTATGGATCCTTTTCAAGGAGAGATCACATGTTGGCTTACAAGTTAGGTCTCAATAAATTTAAAAAAGATTGAAATTATAGAAAGCACTTTGTCTGAACATAATGGAATAAAGCTGGAAATCAGTAACAAACAGGAAAAGGGAAAATTCATGAATATATAGAGATTAAACGACAAATAATCAGTGGATCAAAGAAGAAATGGCAAGAGAAATCAGTAAATATCTTGAGATGAATGAAAAGAACACAACATATTAAAACCTGTGAGATACAGTGAAGGCAGTACTAAGAGGGAAATTTATAATCCACAACAAACCCTCATTAAAAAGAGAAGCAATAGCTAAAATTGAAGACCTAACTGCACACTTGGAGGAACTAGAAAAGAACAGCAAACCAATCCCAAATTAAGTCAAAGGAAAGAAAAAAAGATCAGAGCAGAAATAAATGAATTGAGAACAAAGTAACAATAGAATCACCACAAACAGAAATTGGTTCTTTGAGAAGATCAACAAAATTGACAAGCACTTAGTTAGATTGACAAAGAGAGAAAAAAAAAAAGAGAAGATAAAAATAAATAAAATCAGAAATGAGAAAGGTGACATTACTACCGACCCTGTAGAAATAGGGAGATCAAAAGAGGATAATATGAATTACTGTACACCAACAAACTAAACTATAGACAAAATGGACAAATTCTTAGAAACACACGAACAACCTACACTGACCCAGGAAGAAATAGAAGACCTCAACAAACCAATCATGAATTGATTGAAACGAGATTGAAACTGTCATCAAAAACCTCCCCAAAATGAAGAGCCTAGGGCTGGATGGCTTCACAGGTGAATTCTGCCAATCATTCAAAGATGATCTAATACCAATCTGGCTCAAGCTCTTCCAAAAAATTGAACAGGAAGGAATGCTGAATATAGAACTCTTATGATCCAGCAATCCCATTACTAGGAATATATTCAGAAGAACTGAAAGCAAGTCTGAACTGACATTTGCACACTGATGTTCATAGCAGCATTACTCACAATTGCTAAAATATGGAACCAGCCCAAGTGTCCATTAACTGATGAATGGATAAACAAAATATAGTATATACCATACAATGGAATATTATACAGCTGTAAGAAGAAATGAAATCGGGATGCATATGACAACATAGATGAACCTTGAGGATATTATGTTGAGTGGAATGAGCCAGACAGAAAAAGACAAATAATATATGGTCTCACCATTTTTTTTTAAAACAAATCAATTTTACTGATAAATACTAATAAAGCATATAATTCATCCACAGTGTACAATCAATGGTATTTGGTATAATCACATAGTTGTGCATTTATCACTTCAATCAATATAAGGGTGTTTCCATTACTCCAATTATAATGTTAATTAAAAAAAAACCAGACAACCAAACAAAAAACACTATTCATTAATAATTCTCAATCTCTCTATCCTTCCACTGCCATACATAGCTGCTCTTCTGTTTCTGTCTCTCTAATTTATTTGTATTTATATTTTGTATAGATTCAGTCACACAATATATAGTACCTTTTGTCTAGTTTCTTTCATTTAGTATATTTCCTTTTTTTCACCCTTAATGGAGGATTATTAATATATTACTATATATAACTGTCCATAGTTTGTTTGTGTTTTTGCCTGATATTAACATCTTCTAACATTAATGTACATTTCTTCAGTTTCAAAGAAAAACAGCCTTATATATGCAATATTACCCATATTCATATTTCACATGAAGTTTTACTATGCTATACAGTCCCATGTTACATTTTTTTAACTTTCCTTCTAGTAATATACAGGACCGTGGACTTTGCCTTTCAAGAAATATCATACCTATATATTAGCATGCTAGTTACAAACACTAAGATGTGCTTTCACAATTTCCATTCATTTCCAAAGATTTAGAAACAACATTTTTACCAATTCTGCACAGGTTAACCCTCAGCTTTCTATTCTCTAACCTCATTCTATTTTCTGGTGACCTATATTCTAGTTATCAACTCCATGAGTTTACACAATATATTTAGTTCAAAATAGCTCAACCATACAGTATTTGTTCTTTTGTGTCTGGCTTGCTTCACTTAACATAATGTCCTCCAGGTTCATCCATGTTGTCATATACTTCACAACTTAATTGCTTCTTATATTCATAATAATTGCACAATATTCCATTGTGTGTATACACCACAATTTGTTTATCTATTCATCAGTTGATGGACAACTGCATTGTTTCCATCTTTTGGCGACTGTGAATAATGTCACTATATGTGAATATACCTGTTTGTGTCACTGCCCTCAGTTCTTCTGGTACATACTTAGTAATGGTATTGCTGGGTCACATGGCAAATCTATATTCAATTGCCTTAGGAACTGCCAAACAGTCCTCCATAGTGGCTGTAGCATTCTACATTCCCACCAACAGTGGATAAGTGTTCTATCTCTCCACATCCTCTCCAACACTTGTAGTAATCTGTCTTTTTAATAGTGGCCATTCTAATAGGGATAAAAAGATATCTCATTGTAGCTTCAATTTCCCTTTCCCTAATTGCTAGTGATGTTGAACATTTTTTTCATGTGTTTTTTTGCCATTTGTATTTCTTCTTTGGGCAAATGATTATTCAAGTCTGTTGCCCATTTTTTAATTGGTTTGTTTGTCTTTTTATTGTTGAGTTGTAGCATATCATTGATATTAAACCCTTATCCGAGATGTGATTTCCAAATATTTTCTCCCATTGAGTTGATTGCCTTTTCACCCTTTGGACAAATTCCTTTGAGGTGGAAAAGTGTTTAATATTGATGAGGTCACATTTATTTTTTTTCTTTTATTGCTCAAGCTTTGGGTGCAAGGTTTAAGAGACCCCCACCTACCACAATATTTTGAAGATGTTCTCCCTAGATTATCTTCTAGTAGTTTTATGGTTCTGGCTTTTTTATTTAGGTCTTTGATCCATTTTGAGTTGATTCTTCTATAGGGAGTGAGATAAGTGTCCTGTTTCATTCTTTTGGTTATGGATATCCAGTTCTCCCAGCAGCATTTGTTGAAGAAACTGTTTTGTTCCAATAAAGTGGACTTGGTAGCCTTCCTTGTCAGAAATCAATTGGCTGTAGAGGTGAGGGTCTATTTCTGGACTCTCAATTCTATTCCACTGATCAATGTGTCTATCTTTATGCTGATACCTGCTATTTTGACCACATATACATTTGTAATATATTTCATGGTCATGCAGTGAGAGTCCTACTTTGCTTTTCGTTTTTAGGTTGTTTTTGGCTATTTGGGTACCCCTTTCCTTCCAAATCAATTTGGTAATTGCCTTTTTCTATTTCTGCAAAGCAGGCTGTTGGATTTTGCATTGAATCTGTAAAACAGTTTGGGTAGGATTGACATCTTTATGATATCTAGTCTTCCAATCCATGAACAAGGAATGTCTTCTCATCTGTTTAGGTATTCTTTGATTTCTTTTAGCATTGTTTTGTAGTTTTCTGAACACAGGTCTTATACATCTTTGGTTAAATTGATTCCTAGGTTTTAGAGTCTTTTTGTTGCTCTTGTAAATGGAATATTTCCCCGATTTCTTCCTCAGACTGCTCAATACTAGTGTACAGAAACATTACTGATTTTTGCATGTTGATCTTGTTTATTAGCTCAAGTAGCTTTGTTGTAGATATTTCAGAATTTTCTAAGCATAGGATAATGCCATCCACAAATAGGGAGAGTTTACTTCCTATTTTCCTATTTGGATACCTTTTATTTATTTATTTTTTCTTGTCTAATTGCTCTATCTAAAACTTCTGCAAAATGTTGAATAACAGTGGTGATAGCGGGCATCCTTGCTTTGTTCCTGATTTTTTTAAAAAAAGCTTCCAACTTTTCCCATTGAGTGTGATGTTGGTTGTGGGTTTTATTTTTCTTTAAGGAGGTATTGGGGATTGAACCCGGGACCTCGTACATGGGAAACAGGCGTTCAAATCACTGAGTTACACCCACTCCCCATGTGGGTTTTTCATATATGCCCTTTGTCATATTGAGGAACTTTCCTTCTATTCCTATCTTATTAAGTGTTTTTTATCAAGAAAGAATGATGGATTTTGTCGAATGCCTTTTCTGCATTGATTGAGATGATCATGTGTTTTTCCCCTTCAATTTGTTAATGTGGTGTATTACATGAACTGATTTTCTTGCGTTGAACCACCTTTGCATACCAGGAATAAATCCCTTGTAATCGTGGTGTATAACTCTTTTACTATGCTGTTGGATTAGATTTCCTTGTTGATCTCCTTTCTCACTGTTCTATTGATGTGAGTGGTGTGCAGAAGTCTCCAACTATTATTGTAGAGATGTTTATTTCTCCCTTCAGTTTTCCCAGAGTTTGTCTTTTATATTTTAGGGCACTCTGGTTAGATGCATAGATATTTATGACTGGTAATCCTTCCTGGTGGATTGCCCCTTTTATTAATATATATATATGTATAATAGCCTTCTGTATCTCATAATACTTTTTTGGATTTAAAATCTGTTTTGTCTGATATAAGTATAGCTACCCCTGCTCATTTTTGGTTACTGTTGCATGGAATATCTTATTCTAACCTTTCACTTTCTGTTGATTTGTATCCCTTGATATAAGGTGAGTCTCTTGTAGATAGCATAGAGATGGTTCATGTTTTTTTAATCCATTCTGTCAGCCTATATCTTTTGACTGGGACGTTTAATTCATTCATATTCAATGATATTGCTGCAAACACCTTACTTACTTCCACCATTTTTTCTTTGGCTTTCATATGTCATATCTTATTTTTGTCTGTCATTTTACCTTTCTGGTTATCCTTCTTGATAGTCTTCCCTTTTATACTCTCCAAGTCTCTCCTGTCTTTTTTTTTAGGCTGTAAGGCTCCCTTTAATGTTTCCTGCAGAGCTGGATTCCTTTTTACAAACTCTCTTAGTTTCTGTTTATTTGTGAATGTTTTAAACTCACCTTCATATCTGTGGGATAAAGAATTCTTAAAAAAAAAAAAAAAAAAAGAATTCTCAGCTGGCAGTTTTTCTTTTTCAGTATCCTAATTATATTGTCCCACTGTCTTCTCACCTCCATGGTTTCGGGTGAGAAATCTGTCTTATTTGGCGTCCCTTGTATATGATGGTTTGCTTCTCTCTTGCTGCTTTCAGAATTTTCTCTTTATCATTAGCATTTGACATTCTGAATAGTATGTGTCTTGGAGTAGGCCTATTATGATTTATTTTGATTGGAGTACACTCTACTTCTTGGACATGTAAACTCATTTCTTTCAGGAGAGTTGGGCAATTTTCAGCCATTATTCCCTCAAGTACTCTTTCTGTCCTCTTTCCCCTATCTCCTCCTTCTGGAACTCCCATAACATGTATGTTGTTGTGTTTCATGTTATCATTCAACTCCCTGAGGTTTTGCTCAATTTTTTCCATTCTTTTATCTCTCTGTTCTTCTCTCTACTTTCAGCTGCTCTTTCTTTGACATCATTTATTATTTCTCCTATGATTTTGAGTCTGCTGCTGTTTACCTCGAATGTGTTTTTAATCTCACCTACTGTGGCTTTCGTTCCCATAAGCTCTGTTACTTCCTATTCAGGTTTTCAAATTCTTTTTTGTGCTCACCCAATGTCCTTTATTTCTTTAGCCATACAGTCTTTCAACTCATCGATTTGATTTAGGAGATTTGTATGAACCTTGTTGATTAGTTATCTCAAATCTTGTGTCTCATCAGGGGCTTTGATATGTACGAGGGACTTTGATATGTACTCAAGTGTCCATCAATAGATGAAAAGATAAACAAAATGTAGTATATACATACAATGGAATATTACTCACCTGTAAGAAGGAATGAAGTATTGACACATGTGACAATATGGATGAATCTTGAAGACCTCATGTTGAGTGTACTGAGCCAGTCACTAAAGGATGAACTGAGGATACTGAGCAGACTCACAGAGGTAGAGTCTGGAAGATAGGTTACCAGGAGATAGAAGGGAGTAGAGAGTGGTGAGGTGATGCTAAATCTGGGCAGAATCTATGATAAGGCAGATGGGTGTAATTTGAGAGTGGAAGGAAGGGGGTGATGGTGTGCAACAATGTGAGTGGAGTAAAAGATGCTGGAGTGTATATGTGAGCAAGGTTGTGGGGTGGGTTGGGGTACCATAGAGCTGAGCGAAGGGCTGGAGGAAGGAACAGGTAAACTCTGGGGAGGTTGAGGACTGTGGTTAAGAATACAATTGTGGGACTGATTTTCTGGCAACTATGGCAGGGGAAAGTCACTGGTGCAGGGTACAGGTGGTGGGGAATGTGTGGGGAAGGGTACACTGAGGCATGTCTCAATGGAATATGAATGTATTCATGTGGTCATTGGGTATTATCCCACACAATAACCAACAAAATATTATATTCCCATGCTGGGGAGTCCTGCTATGTTCTCTATGCTAGAGTAGCAAGAATCTCTACAGTACATAGACAGTGCCTAATAAAAGAAAACAGACCAATACACCCAGCCCTCAATATTAATGCTTGTTCTTATGAAACTTATTCCTATAAAATTGAAACTTAGCCTAATAATATTTATTGCCTAAGAGTTACTCCTGAAAACCTCCTTGCTACTCAAATGTGGCCTCTCTCTAAGTCAAATTCAGCAAATAAATTCACTATCTCCCACACACCAGCATGTGACCTGACTCCCGAGAATGAGCCTCCCTGACACCAAGGGATTAATACCAAGCACCAACCAACAATGCATTTGGAAAAAGACCTTGACCAAAAGTGGGAAACATTAAATTCAAAAGAGCTTTTACGGCTAAGAGTTGGGAGGTCATTCCACAGGTTATGTTTATGCATGTCAGGCAGATCTCACTAGCTGCCAGAGTAAACAAAGCCTCAAACAGGGTGTTCCCGAGGGCTCTAGAGACATCTGGACACTACAAGCAGGGCAGACAACACCATGAATCAGCACCCCTTTGGAGGGCCTTACCTTGAAATATATGACAACCTATTTCCCCAGTGTAACAGAGTTAGACTCATTTATAATTTCCCTGCACATGATTCTCCTACCCCTTTTATTTGAACCTATAATTAGCACTATACCCATTAAATATATGTCCCAGAGACTTAAATCTTTGGTTTGTCTATATGCCAGTTGAGCCCTGAATCTCAGCAGAGTTGTGGTCAACACCTCCTCTCCAGTTCATTGGACTCACCCAGGACAACTAACAAAATGATAATGATGGACAATCTCCATCCCAAAAAGCAAAGAGTATTTACAACTGCAAGCAAACAGTTCCTTCCATCTGCCTCATAAGATCTAAGCTCTGAAGCATAGCGGGCATCACCATCCCCAAATCCTCAAGATTGAGGAATGAACAAACATAAAGGGGAAATGCAACCATGGACCTAAATAGACATTATTATTGTCGTAAAGGACAAACTTATAACATTGATATAAAGACAGTGGTTACCAGAGGTTCTGAGGAGGGGGAGGGAATAATAGGTGGAACATAGAGCAATTTTAGGGCATTAGAATTGTTCTGCATGACATTGCAATGACAGAGGTCATTATACTTTGTCAAAACCTATAAAATTTTTACAGCGCAAAGTGTAAACAATAATGTAAATTATAGACTATGGTTAGTAGCAATGTTTCAATATTTGTTCATCAATTGTAACAAATGTACCACACTAATGTAAGATGTTATTAAAAGGGAAAAATGTGAGCAGGGAGGGGGTCGGGTATATGAGAATCTACTATATTTTTGATATATCTTTTCTGCAATCTAAAACTTCTTTAAAAATAAGTTTTTTTTTTTTTTTTTTTAAAGAATTATATATACATATACATAGAAAGATAAGGCAAATGTAGTAGAATGTCAACAACTGGGGAATCTGAGTGAAGTGTACTTTGAACTAATCTTGCAATTTTTCTGTACATTTGAAATTAGATCAAAACTAAATATTAAAAAAGATATGCGTGTGGAGCAGGTGTAGCTCAGTGGTTGAACCCATGCTTCACATGTATGAGGTCCCAGGTTCAATCCCTGCTACCTCCTAAAAAAGCAAAACAAAGCAAAAAACAAACAAAAAAGATATGGCTATTTGAAGCACCTGCTTCTTAAAAAATTCCAATAAGCATTTTATTTAAAGTTATTTAGGCATGACCACTGGGGATATGAACTAATTGCATCTTAATTCATATCATTATCATCTATGGGCAAAAGCCACATATACAGTCCATAATTAAGAAACCGCTTACCACCTGCCCAATGTTTGCAGACAGTTTTAACAATAATGGTTGCATTGCTAGAATCACCATATGTAAATTAGAAAAAAAACAAAACAAAACAAAAAAACAATAATGGTGAACAATGTTTAGGTGATAGACTAAGAATCATGCTGCAGGAGGGCTGAATAGGGTTCATTTTTTAATATCCAAAGGTTTTCTGAATTTTTAAAATGTACTCAAAAGTCATATCAAAAAGTATATAATAGTAATTAGCATGTTATCATTTCTTTAGAAAGAAGTTAATACTTTTACTATTTAAGGATTTATTCAACTTGTTTAAGACATTAAACAAGGTATTACTGATCTAGCTGTAAACAAAAGAATGACTAATAATCATCTTTGGAGCAACACAATTTCTATGCTTAAGTTTTATTACCCTCATAATAAAGATCCAAGGGATAAACATAATATTGGTTTGTAGCACAATTAAAAAGGTAACATGCCAAACATTTTAAATAAAATTAGTGATGTAAACTCTGGGTCAGATGAAAGCAGTTTAGCTGAAAATTTCTGCTTTATACCCAGGCAATCTGATATAGTACCATTAAATAATGAGATTTAACACGTTAGATACTTGGTAATGACAATGCAATGACACTAATTATATCATCTGTATATTATTTCCGAATGACTAAAGTAGGTACTTTATCTTAAAAGAAAAACTCAGGAGAAGCGGCTGTGGCTCAATTGGTTGGGCTCCTGTTTACCATATGGGAGGCCCCGGGTTCGATTTCTGGGGCCTCCTGGTGAAGGCAAGCCGGCCTTCGCGATGAGGTGCAGTAAGCTGGTGCAGCAAGATGACCCAACAAAGGGAGACAAGCAGACACAGAAAAATGCAAAGCAAATGGACACAGGGAGCACAAGCAGTGTATGGGGGGAAACATATAAATAAAAATAAATCTTAAAAAAAAAAAAAAAGAAAAACTCAGTTTGTAGCCCATAACTATTAACTTTTATTGCCCTAACTGGAAAAGAGTTTCTGGAAGTTCTAATAATAGAAAGATACTATAAAAATCTATACTTTCACTTAAGTTTTTAAGAAAGGATGCATATGATTCACTGAACTTTCAAATCATATTCATTTTTTATTTACAAAATAAAAAGCAAAGACTTTGTATTCAGTGTCATAATTTATACATATTAGTTAACTATTTTTTTTAGTAAACTAGGTAATTTTATGAAGAAAGTTTCCTTGTACAGACAAGAAATCCACCTAAACATCTAGAAAATAAAATCCTACCAGGGTGAAATAAGCATGTCTGATAATTGTATGCAAAAGCGTATGTACCTTTTTTATCTGTATTTCTTCGTAGCAGTTTATCCACCTGAGAAATGGCTTCTTCCCAGCAACTGTTGCTTGCTTGAACATGGGGTTGAATCAATTTTAATTTCTGTTCTAGAATCTGATAAGCTTCTGACACTAGTTCTTGAGTTTCTTTAGTATAAACAAGCTTTTCGAGTTCATCTTCGAGAATGATTACCCTGAATAATAAACAAAAACAGAAAAAAATGTCTAAAATATAAAATGAATAATTTATAATTCACAAGATTTGTTTAAAAATAAGCTTATAAGCAGCATCAAACATTTACTCAACAAGTATTTCCTGCATACCTCCTAAGCCTTTTAAGAACTGAAAGGATAAATTAAACCAATCTCCTACTTATAAGAAACTTATAATCTAGCTAAGGAAATTATGTATCTATATAAAAAAATACAGTGCAACTAAAAAATTATAATTATTTACATTTTATAGACAAGGAATCAGGTCCAGAGGATTTAAGACTTTTACCCAGAGTTACATAGCTGGTGAGCTGTACAACTGGGCCGAATCCAGACACAAAGGATATTACCAGAGATACAGATAGTGTTATTAGAATTCAGAAAAGGGGAAAGTTACTACCAGCTATGGTACAGACAGAGAATAGCTATAAGGAAGAGGTCCTTTTGAGGTAGCCTGGGAAGATGGATAAAACTTGAGTAGGTACAAAAAGTGAGGAAGGTCACAGTAGATGGAACAAGAGTAAAGGCATTTACACAGTATGACTCGACTGAAGGAAAGGAGGAAGTAAAAAATAGAAAAGCAGACTGTAGTCAGGTTATGTCAAACCTTTTCCATAGAATATCTTACACAGATTGTAGTCTAACCTGCTATACTTCAAAATCAGTGAAATTTTGAATTAAGTGAGAAGGCAAATATACGCTTCAGTAAAATTTATCCAGTAGTCGGAATACTCTGGAGACAGGGAGAATAGTTAAAGGGTTAATGGTCTAGTTCAGGTTAAGGCAGTGAGTGGGAATAGCAAAGAGAGAGAGAGAGAGAGAGGGAAGAATGAAACATTAAAAGAGGGTTTTGAAATATGAAACACAAAACAATTTTTAGATAATACTTTTAAAATATGTGTGTAGCAACATTATAGAGAGCAAATTAGAAATGATGGTCTGTAATTGGTATATTTTCTAGCTACACTACTTAGAAAGGAGACATATAGTAGTAATATAGAATATTTCATTTCTAATCATGGAAAATAGTCTTCCTGCACAATCTACAATCTCAGCCCCAGGTACAAAGCTCCTCTTTTTCATTTCATGTCCATCTGGACCATCTTTCTATGCTCTGCATATCTGATTCTGATTCTACTGCCAAAATGAATTCTTTGCCTAGTATAACCTTTCTGCTGAATCTTGCTCTCCTCTGATGAGAGTTCTACCTTTGTCACCAACTCAAGTGGAGATTACGTTATACACCATATTTCCTGTGGGAAACAGCTGAGAGTCAGCTTAGCATTCACCTGGTTTCTTAGAATAGCAGCTACAGACCACAGGACCATTCTTACCTCATAATTTCTTAATCTTTCCTATGCCCCAACCTTTATATCACCCTTATATCTACCAACCTCAGACCTTGAACTGATCAGTAAAGGCTTTCAAAATTATTTTCTAACTTTAATTTCCTATTCTTGTACATCATATCCTTCCTCCAATAAACTAGCCTTGATTTTACCATGACTTCAAGTCCCTATAACTCGTTTTCTTATCTTACGATTGATCACTGCCGTGATCCTTCACTTCTTACCTGGCATCCAGAGTCAAGCATATCAAATACAATCTTATCAACACTTTAAATTCCTCTCACCAATTCTTCACATCCACTTTCCTGACTACCAACATGGCATGGACCCAACCATTCATTCTCTCTAGTCCCTATACTATGAATACCTAAGCGTCAGAGAAAAATCTCACTGAAAAAAATCTAATGGGAAATATTGTATGCCATGACTCAGCTTTTTAAAATTTATTTTAAAAAAATTTTAAAAAATGTTTAGATTACATAAATGTTACACAAAAATTACAGGGATTCCCATGTTCCCCACCTCCCACACCTCCCATAATCTCCCACCATGACTCAGTTTTTAAACTTGAAATTGTTTTCTGAAAAATTCTGCATGTAGAAATTTATTAAAAGAGTATTCTGAATTGATAAAGGTGTACCAAAGCGGAACATAAATTTTTGGAAATTAGGGCAGAATACCAACAATATCAGGCAAAGTAGAAGATCAGATCAACAAATGTAAAATATGGACACTACATTTCAACATTCAGGGAAGCAGATGTGGCTCAGGCAACTAAGCTCCTGTCTACCACATGGGAGATCTGTGGTTTGGTTCCCAGTGCCTCCTAAAGAAGACAGCGAGCTGGCATGATGGACAGGCACAGCAAGCTGACACAACAAGATGACACAACAAGAGATACAAGAAGAAAAACATAATGAGAGACACAACAAAGCAGGGAGCAAAGGTTATTGGTGCCTCCTAAAGAAAACGAGCAAGACAGCAAGCTGACATGGAGGGCAGGCGTGGCAAGCTGATGCAACAAGATGACACAAGAAGAAAAAACATGAGAGACACAACAAAGCAGGGAACAAAGGTGGCTCAAGCCGATTAGGCACCTCCTTTCCACATCGGTAATCCCAGGTTCAGTTCCTGGTACCTCCTAAAGACATAAGGAAGATGAACAGATACAACAAGTGCAAACAACGAGGTGGTGAGGATAGATAAATAAATAAATAAATAAATAAATAAATAAATAAATAAATAAATAAA
>JAKSZT010036119.1:28157891-28214009 GCA_026826555.1 Tolypeutes matacus | reverse complement strand
AAATAAATAAATAAATAAATAAATAAATAAATAAATAAATAAATAAAATCTTAAAAAAACAAACAAACAAACAAACCAAACATTCAACCAGGGCCAAAAAGCTTGTCCTTTGCTACAGAAAATGTCTAAATCTGCTAGAATTTATTTAGGAAAATAGGAATATATTACTGTTCAATTATGTATAACAATGCCTCTTATAATCTACTGTTCCAGTGCTGGCAGATTTCTCTCAGACTTCAGGTTCCAGTTAAAGAGCCCTACTTTAAGAGAGATTAAAGAAGCTCAATCTTTATAACCTTCTCCATTTCAACTCTCAGACAGAATAAACACCTGCTTTTGTCCTAGCTATCTTTCTAGGTTTTCTTTTTTTTTTTTCCCCCTCTCTTTTTTTTTTCTCTAGGCTTTCTAATGAAATCAGGAAAAATAAAAACTATATATGATTCCCCCAAATTATAGTACTTCCAAATAATTGTTTCTCTGCTACTTTCATGGCTACAAACCATCCCTCATGCTACAAGTTTCAATTTTGTTTCTTCTTTCTAGCTAGGACACAAGCCAACAACTATAATGGCACAAGAATGAAGCTTGCTAACCATGGGTAAATTTCCTAATATGGCTTCTAAACTTACTCATTCAGTAATGCTTTCAGATGGAGCTGCAAGCTGCGTACTGCTGTATGAACATTATTCAGTTCTCTTGACTTCTGTTGGGTCCTGGATATACGCTGGGGTACTGACTGGTGCTGAGTTTCAAAGTACCGATAGAACTCATAGCTGCGCTTAAGCTCTTCCAAACAAGCAGAATGAGCATGAGGTAGACCTTGAGTCACATCAGACAAAATAAGATGAGGCAAAAGTGCTGGAGTAAGTAAGGACCCAGGAGGTGAATTAGCTGTAGAAAGTAATAGGGCTAACCGTCTGAAGAACTCTGAACTCTGTGCCACCCACAGTTGAAACAAAACCTAAAAAAAAAAAAAAGAAAAGAAAAAGTGACTAGATCAACAACATATTATCAGCCAACATGATCAACATTCAAAACTACACATTTGCTCACCTTAACTTCTGGTTCAAAATTTTCACTGTATCCTAAGTAATGAATACAGCTCAGCTTTAACTAACTCTAAGATTAGCCAAAAATGTTATACCAAAGTATTAGCCAAGAATGTTATATTAAATTATGTAACCACGGCATATGGGAACTTCTGATCCCTACATAGCAGTACACCAGTATTTAATTTAGTATGGTTCTACCCCAGAAAGGAAGTGCTGGAATGGGACAAATCTATTAAAAGTGATCATGAGTCATTAAAATAATTTTATACATAGGAGAAAAGAAGTAGGACCAATTGACCCACACAACTGGGGACAAAAAGCTTGATGGATGCATGAAAAGACATTTCCAGAGACTCAGGACAGTGCTCTTGAATATATTTCTTCAGTTATTTCTGTGCTGTTGGAGGAATAAATTTGTTTATTCAACAAATATTTACTGAGCATCTATTTTGTGCTAGACTCTGTTGAAGGTGTGGGGGCATATGGCAGTGAACAAAACAGATTAAGTCTTGACCCTTCTGATACCTATATTTTATTTGGGGAGACAGACAATATAAAAGTAGGTTATAGTGTAGTAATGTCAGGTAATAAAGGCTAAGAGGGGAAGAAAAACCAGGTAACGGGGAAGGGATTTAGAGCAGGGGCATAACTTGATATGATTTACATTTCAAATGGATTATTCAGACCATAGCGGGAAAAGAGTAGAAGCAAGGGATGTCAGTCAGGAGGCAACTACAGCAGTCTGGAAAAGATGATGGAGGCTTGGATAGGGTAGACTGCTGTTAAGGCTTTGATTTCTACCATAATCCAACAGCGGTGATGGCAAGAACAATTTGTATTACTGCAGGAAGTTTTGGTTTTATAAGAAATTTAAAAACAAATGGTAAAGTTACTTGAATTCTTATAAAGGACTGAGTAGGCATTTCTACGGCAAAGGGAGGTTGATATATAGTCAGGCATTGACATAAAGCTTTAGAAACAAGCCACCAATATGAAAAGATCACTTTGTTGGATATATTTTATCCTAATTTTTATAGTATAAAATACTAGAATGTGTTTATAGTTCATGGCAAAAAGCATACCTGAAAAACACAACTAGATATAAAAATCCAATCTGAGAATTTTAGTAAACTCATTACCAAATTCTTACAGTCTTCTGTTAGCACAGATACATTATTAAAAATAATTTTACTAGTTTGTATAGAAGTGATGGTCAGGTTCATCATCTTTATGAGAGCAACAGCAGATTAGTACTACTAGAATATGGAAAAGCCTTATTAAAATAATATTAAATAATTAAAGGAATTTAGTATAATTGACTTTCAGCAATCAGTTAAAACACAGCTATATACACATTCACACACATATACATTATGACTATATAAAATAGAATGTTTTAAAAGATAGTTTTATTGCTTTAAAGCCCAATATAGTCTATGATAAGCAAGACAGACAAATCAGTTTTTTAAGTTTTTATATCTTTGATTATGAAATACCTCAAATATACAAAAAGTAACACAAACTACTGAGATTAAACAAATGTTATCTAGTGTCATGATTTCTATCCTTGCTTCTTGTATTATTACTACATAAGTACATTACTACATACGAATATTTTTAAAGTATATTGCTCTACATATATTTTTTTAAAGATTTATTTTGTTTATTCCCCCCCTTTGTTGTTTGCACTTGCTGTCAGCTCATCTTCTCTTTAGGAGGTGCCAGGAACCTAACCTAGGACCTCCCATGTTGGAGAAAGGTGCCCAATCACTTGAGCCACCTCAGCTCCCTGGTCTGTTATGTCTCTCACTGTCCCTGCTCTTTGTGTTTCTGTTGTGTCATTTTGTTGTGTCAGCTTGCTGAGCCTGCCCATAGTGCCAGCTCGCCTTCTCCAGGAGGCCCCGAGAACCGAACCCGGGACCTCCCATGTGGTAGGTGGGAGCCCAATCGCTTGAGCCACATCTGCTTCCCCTGCTCTACATATTTTTAAATTCTATATAACTAATTTTATAATGAAAATTCTACCTTAAATGAGAAATGCTAGATAAAATATAACTAAAATTTACTTAAATGCATAGCTAAACTTCCCAGAGGAAAAGAAAACTCTCTGCCAGAAATGACAAAGAAATTGAGAAACCAATGCAGCAGGGAGTGAAAATACACTCGGTCTATTTAAGGAATGCAGGTCCAGTTAGTACCACATGTTTTGGTTTTAAGACTTACACAGAGATAGGAGAAGTATAGCCTTGCCCCCAGAGATCTTTGACGTGGGACTAAAACGAAATCTACAAGCAGATAGAGATAATGAAGAAGTTTATCTGTCCCAAACTCCTGAGTTTGGGGTCCAAAATTATGCCATTATCATGGTCTAGGAAATCTCATGCAAAGAAATCAACATAGAAATTGGTCTCAAACCCCAGAAACAGTCATCTAGCACAAGAATCTGAGCTTGTGGTTTTTCAGAAAGAATTAAAGAAAGCAGAAAGTGCTATAAATCTTGCGTATAAGGAGTTTGAAAACCACGAACAGTCTGGCAAAACAGCTGCAAAGTGCAATTGAGTGTTCTACCAACTGAAGGCAGAGTTATTAGATTATGAAGCTTGTGTAAAGAGGTTAAATTAGCAGATTGCAGATTTGAAGCTGCAACTGAAACAAACCCAGACAACTCCAGAGAATGAAGTATACTGCCATCCCAAGCAGTCTCTGACTGATCATTCCAACAGTGGATCCATAGGTGGTAAGATAGTACCTCATGATGATGATATGTGGTGATTTCCTGAAGAATTCTTTTGAACAGGAAAAGGTTATGGCAGGCACAGTTATACTGAGGGCCACAAGTTATCCCCATCTAGAGATGGAGGGTAGTTCCCGATTCTGACCTTGAGTTTGTAGCAAATACTAAGCATGGGAAAAAGACAGCAAGGGGCCAAGCGCTTGGAAAATGCTTTCAGAAATTATCATCAAAGAGTTATTCAGAACATAGCTGGGAGCCCACCACCAGCCTAGAGTCCACCACCCCTGTACTTGCTGGGAGCTCAAAAAAAACATGACATCTAGTTCCCTAGTTCCCCAGAAAGAAGTATTTTTGCCAAGGACAGAACTGTCTCTGAGCAGCCTCAAGTGAGCATTTTTAAAAAAATTCCCCCTTCCCAAGATGGCTCCCTCGTCTGTTTGCTCGTTGTCTGTTTCTTCTTTAGGAGGCACTGGAAACTGAACCCCGGACCTCCCGTGTGGGAGGCAGGTGCCCAACTGCTTGAGCCACATACACTCCCTGCTCATTTGTTTTTGCTTGCTGTCTGACTGTTGTCTTATTGTCTGCTCCTTGTTTTTTCTCGTCTGCTTGTTGTTTTTGCTCAATGTCTGCTTGTTGTTTGTTTGTCTTCTTTAGGAGGCACCAAAAACCGAACCCGGGACCTCCCATGTGGGAGGCAGGTGCCCAACTGCTTAAGCCACATCCGCTCCCTCAGATGAGCATTATTAAGGAGGAAAGGAGTAACGCGCTAGAAGTGCTGATGGGCAATGAAGGAGAGGCTCTTCCCTGAGGTGCCTCTCCTCTACTCCCCTCCCTAAAGTGAGAAGCAGCATTTATAGTGAAATGTATCTGGAAGGCCTGGGCAGATCACGTGTGGCCTCCTCCGATCCTTGTCCTGACAGGATGCCCCAACCTTCACCTGCTGAGTCTAAGCACAGCTTCTCCATCCCTTCCTTCTCCAGTCCCCCGGAACAGCTAGCAAGTCTTTCAACAAAAGCACACTGAACTTCACAGAAGAAGAGAATTTTCAAATCTGGACAAGCTAGATTTTAAGGATAATGAGGAACTCAAATCATCTTTTGAATATGCAGGGGACATGCTGAGGCAGTGTGAAGGAGATGGCTGCATCCTGCTGGAGACATGCCTCACTCACATGGATGCTGCCACAGCTGCCATGACCCCAGACCTGTCCCATATCACTACCTAAACATAGATCAGATATCAATTGGAGAGCAGAGGGAAGAATAAAATAATGGAAACAGCACCTGAAAGAACGAAGGCAAAAAGAAGAAAGGCAGCAGTGTGAATGACAAGAAACTTTAGAAAGGAAAAGAAGAGAACTAGAAAAACTGGATCCAGAAAGGAAGATGATTGAAGAACTAAAAACTGAAATGGAGAAAGAATTAGAAATGAGTGTTCAAGAAATGAACGATAAATCTGCTTGTGGTGAAAATCCTTTAGTAAAATACATGCAGCTCATTCAGCAGGGGAGAGTTCAACTCAAAAACGACAGGCACCACAGAGAGATCACTATCAGACACATTGCAGCCTGGCGACAAAGATCAAAGTTCACAGGCCTTTCTCAGGAAGAACTGGATGACTTTTGGTGATAAGGTTTGCTGTCCAGCTTCTTACTCACATATAACAACGGGAAGTTATGTTCCATAATAGGTTAGCCCTATACTTTGTCATAAGACAAAATTTTTAATAAAGAATTTATGTGTAAAAAACAAAACAAAATGGATCTTGATATATATGTTATCAACTACACTTGCACTGATTTTCACATTATCAAGGGAAGTTCTAAAGAATAAAGAAATATATAAGTGGAGCTTGCTAAATACTGTAAAGGAATTTTTAAAAATTTGGACTGATTTCTTAAAAAACACTACTGAAATTCTATTGCATACAATTTGTAACTTGCTTTCACTTATGATTTTCCATGCTATTATTCTTCTGTAATATTTCTCTACTACTAACTCCAAATTAGTCCATTAAATGAAGTATCATAAACCATTACCAATCCCACATTTTTTGAACTTTTAAGTTGTTTCCAGAATTTGCTGCTGTAGTAATGTAATGATGAACATATTTTGGGTATATCTTTGATTACTTCCTGAGATAAATTCATAAACATGAAACTGCTGAAGTAAAGGATAAACATCTCTGTAAAGACTGATATTCACTGCTGCAGTGAAACAGTTTATAATTTCATCACTAGTGTGTGAGGTCTCCCTGAGTCCTCATTAATAATGAGTATTATCAATTCTTAATATCCTTGGGAAAATGGTTACTGTTTTTATTTGCATTTCTTTCACTATTAAGATTGAAAAATTTACCATTTTTTTTTTAGGCATTAAAGACAGCTTCACACACATCACTCGGGCCTTTATGGTGATGGTAATCAGCAAAAAATGAATGAGAACTAGTACACTATTTATGTTCAGAAGCACAGTCACAACTGAAGTGCATCCATCTGACTTTGGCTCTTCCCTTAAAATGCAGGTAGGCTGAAGCTATCTGTAAAGTTATGTGCCTCCTCTTCTGAAATCTGCTCTTTACTAATTCCTACCTTCAATGCAGGTAGGCTGAAGCCATCTGTAAAGTTATGTGCTTCCTCTTCTGAAATCTGCTCTTCACTAAGTCCAAGGCCCAGCTCCTTAAAAGGCACTACACAGATGTAGTTGGTTACATTGTCACTCTCAGAGTTCAGGGGGTAGGTTAAATTAGGTTAAGGCAATCAACAAAGCCTTTATATTAAAGCACAAAGGGTATAGCAAAACTGTCCAAAATTACATTTACTAATATTTATTATGAACGTTTACTGAAAATTTACTTCAGTTTTTAAAATAGAAACTAATCTTAAAATCTAATATATTAACATAATACCTTAGATTTCTTACAGGATACCTGTGAATAAAATATTTTTATACCTAAATAATTAAAAGTTCAAGTCTTCAAAGTGTTAAAGTGCTAATTTACGTATTTTTGGTACTTACCTTTTGAAACTGTATTGTGTACTTAATTGTATCCTGGCTCAGGCCATCACTATCCTACTTGTAATAATGCTCTTCTTCTCCCAATCTGCATATTGCAGGACATCAATAGCTGGACATGATCTGAAATACATAGACTACTAATATAAGTAGCACTAAACCTGTTCTAGCTATGTTGGTTGACACAGACTGTTTTGTTAGCGCTTTCCTCTTCCTGTGAGCAAGTATCAATATAATTACACAAATTTTCCTTTTAAAATGCTTTGGTAAAGAATTGTATCTATGTATTACATAGATACAATTCTTGATATTGAATCATCCTTGCATTTCTAGCATAATCCTATTTGGTCTTATTATGATAATCTTTTGATACAGTGTTCAATTAAAATTCTATTGAAACATTTTGAATCTCCATTTGTGAGAGTGATCCATAGTTTTTATTCTTTGTAATAAAATAGAATTATGAGATAATTCTATCTTCATAAATAAAATGTGGGGGAAGGGCATTTTAACTTTTTCTATGGTCTGAGATACCATGTGGACCTAGCAGTTAAATTTTTTTTATTCATTTAGTCTTGAATAGGACATCCACAGGGTTCAAAATTAATGAGGAATCAAGGGTTCAGTGAAGTCTGCTTCCTACACTGTCCCTCAGCTACCTAGTTGCCTACCCAAAGGAAAAGGAATCATTATTACCAGTATCTTGCATATTCTTCAAGATATTTATGCCTACATAAAAGCAAATTCAACTATAAATGTGTATGTATACAGGAATATGTATTTATATACATAACCATACATCCCCACATACACATATACACACAGTTCCTTTTACATACAAAATGGAAGTGTATTGTATATACTGCTCTGGTTACTTTGCTTTTTTCCCCCATTTAATATAATTAGGAGATTATTCCACATTAGTTCATCAAGAACTTTATCATTGTTTTTTTTTTTTTTAAGATTTTATTTATTCATTTATCCCCCCCTTGCTGCCTGTGCTCACTGGGTCAGCCAACCACGCCGTGCGGGCGGGCCCGCCCTCACCAGGAGGCCCCGGGAACCAAACCCAGGGCCTCCCATATGGTAAACGGGAGCCCCACTGATTGAGCCACAGCCGCTTCCCTATCATTGTTTTTTTTATAGCTGTAATTTTCCATTGTTTACACATAACCAGATGCTTTCTTTTTTAAATGGCATATTTTTATTCATATGTCCACCTCTTTAAGTTTTCAACTTCTTCTTGAGTCAATTTTGAGATTTTTTTTTTAATAGAAAATGTGATTCTCTTACATTTTCAAAGCTGTTGCCATAGAGTTACACATACTATCCTCTTATAATTATTTTAATTTCTTCCATATCTATGGTTATGTTCTCATTACTAGCCTTGTATATTTTTGCTCTTTTTTCTTTAATCAGGCCTGTGAGGGTCTATAAATTGTATTGGCCTTTTCAAAGAAATGGTTGGTAGAATTTTTAAACTTTAATTTCTTAAGACTTCTTGTGTGGACAATATGATCTGGCCCTGCCTACCTCTGAATCTCATCTCATATGCTACCCTGACTTCCTGTGCGCCATTCATGACAATCTTCTTTCTATACTTTAATCATGCTAAACTCTTTCCTGATACCAGATCTCTATAATCACTGGTCCATCTAACTGGAACACTATTCTCCCAGATCTCT
The DNA here is from genome assembly GCA_026826555.1 of Tolypeutes matacus. Classification (NCBI taxonomy): domain Eukaryota; kingdom Metazoa; phylum Chordata; class Mammalia; order Cingulata; family Chlamyphoridae; genus Tolypeutes; species Tolypeutes matacus. Next base: position 28,205,524 of record JAKSZT010036119.1, on the reverse strand, counting down.
CTCATTTTTCAGTTTCCACTTTTATGTCAGCTACTTAGACAGGTCTTTCCCTATCATCCAATCAAAAGTACCACTCTAGTGCTTGCTTCGGCAGCACATATACTAAAATGGGAACGATACAGAAGATTAGCATGGCCCCTGCACAAGGATGATACACAAAATTTGTGAAGCATTCCATATTTTTGAATAGGTGTAATATGGGGCATTTTTTTTGGGGACACTGGAATTGTTCTGAATGACACACTGCAATGATGGATACAGGGCATTACACATTTTGTCAAAAATCTATAAAAATGTGCAGTGCAAAGTGTAAACTATGATGTAAACTATTGACTCTGGTTAGGAGCAGTGCTTCAATATGTGTTCATCAATTGTAACACATGTACCACACTAATCAAAGTTGTTGTTAATGGGGAAAAGTGTGTGTGTAGGGTGGGATATATGGGAATCTCCCTATATTTTCAATGTATCATTTATGTATCTAAAGCTTCTTTAAAAATAAAATAAAATAAAAAAAGTAACACTCTATCATTCCATTCTATTCCCCCAGGAATTTTTTCTTTGTAGCAATTATATTTGAAATTTTCATCTATTTACTTTTTATTGGTTATCTCATCCACTAGAAGCTAAGTTCCATGAGAACAAGGGTCTTGTCTGTCTTGTTCAATGTTAGATCCCAGTTAACTAGAAAAATGATAGCACAGGGAACTCATAATTGGCAATCTCTGTTAGGCTATCCCCTCTCACTCCCCTACTCATTAAACCATAAGCTCCATGAGGCAAGGACCATGTATACTCTCTTTTTCCAAATTAAAATTCTATCTATTTCCAAAGAGGTAATATAATACAGTAAAAATATTTAGAAAATGTTTTAAGTCATAGATCACACAGTCAAGACACAAGTTCACCTGTTACTAGTTGTCTGACACTGAGCAAGTCACTTAACCTCTATTTTATTTTCCTCATAAAATGAAGACAAGAAAATCTAGCTGTGAAGGTTTGTATAAGGATATAATGATAGAACTTAAGGGATTCTTTAAACTTTAAGTATTACATTTAGCAGTGCTACAGTACTGAGCAAACTGAAGGTACAAAGTAGTCTTTTTGACCCCATTTACTCATAGATAACATACATATACATAAATCTTAACATAAAATCTTTTATGGCTTTATTTTCTGGCTAACAAAATTAATTTCTTAATTTAGCAAACTTAAAAACAGACTTTTACTGTCATGCAATCTTTGAGTGTTTATTATACACCAGACACTGCCTAAGCACTTTTCATGAATTGGCTCATTTGATCTCAACAAAAATACAGTGAGGAAGATTATCTTTATTGCCATTTTAATGACGAGGAACGCAAAGTACAGAGAAGAAACTTACGTAAGGTCACACAGATAGTAACTGATAAAGGCAAAATTTTAACTTAGCCAACATGACTCTAGAGAATTTTTAGAAAGGAGAAGAATTTCCTGTTGGTAGTTAATTATCATGTCATGTTTCAAATTTGCCATTTTCAGTAATTTTTTTAAAAAGTCAGTCCTAGCAAAGCTAAGCTCTTCTGACTTTATTCCCTGAACCAGCAAAGGGAGGGACTTCAAGGATTTCCCTTGTTGAAAATGAGCCACAAAAGAGCAGAAGAATTTTCTTCCTGTTTGTTATTGTCATTCTCCCTGGAATGCATTTTCAGCTTTAAAATAGAGGTGATGGTAGATATTAGTTTCAAAATATGCAATCTCAGTTTATAATTAACTTTTACGTTATGCAACCATAAAATCTATATAAAAGATTCACAAACATTGCTTAATTTCACATATAGCCAGAAAAGGATATTTTTTCAGCATATACAGGGTAGCCAGCCTTGCTGCTTGAAAGTTGGCTCTTACAGTTCTGTAGACTGCTTTCCGAAGACCGATGAGATGCTGACTGGGATGTTGTCCAGCTTTATTAAATGAGCAAGCAGCACTGACCCTGTCAAGCAAACTTGAAAAGTAAAATGTGATACAACTGTACAGGTGTCCTAAAGTTTTTGTTTCCTAAATCCACAATTCTATTAAACTTACAAAAATTCCTTTTTCATAACTTTCATTAGAAAATGATTAAAAGTATCCCAATTTGGGACTCATAAATAGCCATTTCTTGGATACATATATTACCATCCAGGAAAGAAACAAATGAAAAATTAAACTCTCAAAGAGTAAAGGCTTCCTCTGATATGGGTAAATGATGAATTTTAGATGTGATATATTAGAAATGTACCGAGGAGGAATATTTATATAAGAATTTCCATCTGTTTGTATATATATATGTATAGACATTCTACTTGCTAAAATATAATAAAGTGGAACTATTTACATTCAGCTTTCAAAACCTATACAAATAAGAAGTATGAGGTCTTAATTATAAAAAGTATCACATTCTTATTATGCATTTACATATGTTCAACTGTAGATTTGGTCATTTGTATAGAATAATCACATACTGTACATAAACACATTCTGTACATTAATTAAAGTAGGGTACAATTACTTACCACCTGCTGCCACTGGCACTTACCTACTCAAAATGAAGCAGAAAGATAACAGGACCAGTGGCTAACAGGGGAACTCAAGTAGTAAGCCAAAATAAGGGTTACTATGTAGTAACATAGCTACCCAAAACTATTCAAGAGGAAGCACATATCATGGTACTTTCCATAAGACTAGTGGAACTCTTTGCAACAATGACATATATTTTTTTTATGCTGTTACAACTGAAAGTATGCATGATTAAACATTACATAGTTATCAGATAATGGGTTTTAAAAATTTAATCCATAACCTTTCCCAATAGCAAAAGAAAATAATGAAATTTATTAATTTCTTACAATATGGCCAAGAATCTGTAAAACAAGACTTCTAATTAAAAATTTAAAAAATGTTAACCAAACTAAAATATTCAGGCATTAAAAGCCTATAAAAAGCGGAAGCCAATGACTGACAGGCTTATTTTAAAATAAGGAAATGGAGGTAAAGAAGGATTAAATTATTTGCTAGAGGGCAAATTGAGACAGAAATAAAACAGAATTCTTTTTATTGTTGTTGTTAAAGATTTATTTATTTATCCACCCCCTTATTATTTTTGTGCTTGCTGTCTTGCTCTTTGTGTCCATTCACTGTGTGCTCTCTGTATCTCCTTGTCTTTTCTTCTCATCTTCTCTTTAGGAGGCACCGGGAACCCATCCTGGGACCTCTGATGTGGGAGAGAGGTACCCAATCTCTTGAGCCACCTCAGTTCCCTGGTTTGTTGTGTCTCTCCTCTTTGTCTCTCTCTCTTTTTCTTTTTGTTGCGCCAGCTCTCCGCACGGGCCAGCTCACTTTCACCAGGAGGCCCCAGGAAACAAATCCGGGACCTCCTATATGGTAGACGGGAGCCCAATCCGGGATCCCAATCGCTTAAGCCACATCCGCTTCCAAAACAGAATTCTTGATCTCAATATATGGCACCATAGCCTGTGCTTTATTTTACTAAATTAGTTTAAAAAACTGAGAATATATCTAAAAAATTACAATTCAAGATTTATTGTTCCTCATAATTTTTTCATTCCATTATTTCCACTCAGAGATAACATTTCTTTCAATACCCCTCTCTTCTGCCTGTCAGTCATCAGAATGGATAGAAGGCATAATCTGGAAGTAAGTCATATCCAACTGGCTCACCTTACCTCTTCATGCCAACTCTATATCTGAGTAAAAGTTGGACAATGACAAAATGAACAGAATCCTCTATATGTGCCTAAGCATTAACTGTACATGTAGCCACTTTGCTTGACCAGTCACCTCAAGAAAATACTGTACAAGAATAAAAAGGAACTATTACATATTCTTAGTGAGATTTTTAAGTTTTAAAATTTGACACCCAAACAATTTAAAATTTGCTATCTTCTATCAACAAGAAGCAGACACAAAGGACAAAGATTAATAAACACTGGAGATTGTTATATTTTGAATTGAGCAGAAAGGGAAATGATAAAATCCCTTCATGTCTCAAGACTGTTTAACACTATTCAAGAGTACAGGAGAGCGGATGTAGCTCAAGTGGTTAAGTGCTTGCTTCCCATGTATAAGGTCCTGGGTTCAATCCCTGGTACCTCCTAAAAAGAAATAAAAAAAGAGTACAGCAGAGTGAGGAATGAGATAACTACTGCAGATTCTTCCACTTCCTTGTTTCATGATTTTCCAGATAACTAATTAAAAACAATGCACAATATATTTACTTTCTTCCACCTATAGACTTCAAAGGTTATAAAAAATTTTAAACACACTATAGTACAACTATCACATGTTAGTGTTAAGCAGGCAGCCTAATACACTGGAAGTGGGCTTTAGAGTCAGATGGAAATGAATTTGAATAGTTGTTCTAGCACTTATAATTGCATGTCTTTAGTTGTATGTAAAAGTGCCTAGTACAATATATGGAATGTAGTTGGTGTTCAATAAGTGTAACTTTCCCTGCAATAACAGAATAAGCTGCCAGTAAATCCTTTAGCTTAATACACTTATTGATAGACTACTAAATATTTAATTTCCTGTGGGAATGTGAAGTCAGTATCTGCATATTTTGAGAACATCAGTGCCATAACACCTGCCAATATTTACCTAAAGAATATTATTAACACATGTTGAGAGCTTTTCAGAGTGAATTCAGGCCAGATATCCTGTCATTTCAACAGGGGAAAGAGAATATGATAGAAAGTAAAGTGAACAACCATCTATTGGGTAACTATTGCATGCTAGGTCTAGTGTTAGGCACTCTCTAGATAGTATCTCATCTACTCACAAGGTAATGCACTGGCTTCTCAAATTAGATAAGCAGAATCATACTACATAGTAAATCTAACATATAATGTCTTTATTCCTTCACTTAGTAGTTAATAGAATTAATAAGTGCTAAAGAGAAACCTTTTTTTTTTTTTGTAAATGCAACACAGAAATGAAAATAGGTAATACTCTCATTTAACTACATAGTAGAAAAGAATCACTTAAAAATGAAATAAAAAATGAACTCACAGTGTAAAGCCTCTAGAAATGACTTCAGTTTCTTGGATGAGACGTAATGCTTTTCTTACAAGATTAGTGAAAGCTCTACTATTTGCTGCTGTATCTTCCAAATGAATACTGCATTTTTTAAGGGTCAGTTGTAGTTTGGCTGTCCTCCATAATCTTAAAGCTCTCATGACCAGATAAACAAATAGAACAAGTCCCCATATCAACCAGGAAGATACAATCCACCAAGTGGGAAGCATAATGAGCAAACTAATGAAGGCAAATAGCATTGAGACATCCCTAGAAACAAAAGAAACCAAGAAAATGATAGTCATCAGATTAGAGAAAGAAAGATGAGTTACTTTAATCAGTAATAACAACTATATACATAAGTTTACTAAAATAGATCATATGCTACCTTCCTTGTAAAGTATGACTTAAAAAAATAGGAAATCTTAAAAGATAATATGAAATACTTAAAAAAAAAAATTCTAGCACCTAGATAATGGTGCTTAGGAGTTAAAATCTGAGCTTCCAAGTTTAGGAAGATGTGTGTTCTTTAACCCAAAAGGTAAACTACAGTTAAAAAATCCAATTTTACAGATTTAAAAGTAAAAATACTATTTCAGAGACGAGCTCCTTTTTCTTAAAATTGGCTATTTGCATAGAAACATATAACTTTTCAAGAAAACATTTTTCCGATTAGAAATAATATATACTTGACAAATAATTGTTTTGAATAAAGTTATCTAATTTTAATACTCATCATGGAATATTCCATTTCACGAATTTGTAATATACAGACTTAACGTAGACCTTGATACAGACAAGCTTTGTACTTTTATATTGCTTTAACAGAAGTAAATATACATATAAAATATATTATTTTGGTCAGTTATGATTCCAATAGACTAAAATACATCTTTTAAGCAATGAAAGCTTTGATAAAAATGTGTATATTTAAAAAGAAGGTCAATGTGGGGGGATGTATCTAAGGATATCCAGAAAACAACATCAGTAATACTCAGAGAGAGTTAGAATCATACTAGAAAGTAAGTCACATGTAAAAATGCACCTTAATAAATATTTGCCTGCTTTAATTTCCCTTGTAATCTTTTACTTTATAGACTATACTCATAATATCACAAAGCAAAATCCTATCATATGGTTTTATAGTTAAAGGAAACTATGAAGGTAAAGTAGTATATTCTTAAAATTTGTGATTTCTTCCAGTAGTTCCTTAAATTACTATATTTTTGAAGGATAAGATGTTTATATCCTCATGATATTTGAGTGTCTACAGATTTGGTAAACATCATACTTTGCTATCTACTACAATATGAAGCATTTGTCAATGTAACAGGAAAGACAGATACATTCAGAACACTGAAGCCAAGGAATGTAACTAAGTCTTGAACAGTGATTTTGTTTATTCATTGATTCATTCCTCCCTTCTCTGACAAATTTAATAAACTTACACTTGAATAGGAAGAGGACATTAACAATTCTGTAGATAAAACTGCTTTTTACTACTCATTCTTTTTTTCTTTTTTTTTTTTTAACAGATTATGGCCTGGGACTTCTGCATGAGACCCAAATACCTTAAGTCGTTGAAAAGTTTCAGGATAGTTTGAATCATCAAACTATGTTCCCTATGATCTCTTCTCAGCCAACTCAGCAAGAAATGATTATTTATCTTCATGTCCTGCCCTATCCTTGGTATCTCTACACTATACTTATGATATAACTCAATAATTAAAGAGAAATACAGAGAAGTGACTAAGTTTGCATGTACACTTGTGCTTAGGACATGGGAAAAAGAGATTCTTTTTGTTATACATTACACTTGTTTTCTGGATTGCTAAGCACAGAACCAATTATATTGAATTGGAAGTATATATATTCTAATAGACTATATCTTTTGTATTTAGGAGTTTTTCAGCTTCACTTTAAGTAGTATTTACTTTAGAAAAGCACTTTTTAATTTTTACCTCTGGTAGATCATTACATTAATTATAATGCTAAATTATATGGCACATTTATAATGACTTTACAATGGAGAGCATGATGATAGATTTCTTCCACTAATACTCTATATATAAATAGTCAAAGGATAGATTTTTCTGTTCAGTACCAAATATTAGGGGTTGCCAGGGAGCAAAGTGTTGGAAGGTGTCCATTTTCCTGTTGTTGAGGCTGCCCTGCAGACAGGATACTTGGATCAAGTAGTTCAATCAGCTCCACATCCTCTTGTAACAGGACTTCCTGTTGCAGGATGGTATGTAGTGAGTCAAGTCGGAATCCAATATCCTTGCCATTAGAAGACCAGAAGAGAGATATTAATACATACATAATTTCATATTAAATGCTCAACTCCTAATGTGCTAATAATGTGTTTATATTCAGCACAGACTCCACTCTATCTCCAGTGTGATGTATAGGGTTTTATTGCACTGTAAACATGAAACAAAAAAGATTGAAGTGGCCATTATTGGGCTATCAGATGTGAAATACAAATTTTTAATAAAGAGATGTGAAGTAGTTACAAATTAATAAATCTGCCTAAGAAACCTAATTAATTAAATTGCTGGAACACAACATGGAAAATATACTATAATAACAAAAGATGCTGTCTCTGGATACTGTAACAATATAGCTAATATGTAAGAATTACACCAGCAGGATCAAGGTCTTCTAATAACAGAAATTGAGATATTAAAAAAATTTATCATTAAGGAATGTAATGCAAAGTTACATTAACATTTGCATAGCACTTTGTAGTTTACAAAATGCTTTCATGTCTACCAGCACATTTAATTCCTCCCTTTCTTCCTTCTATCAATCTACGAGTTAAGTAGCTTCTACATGCCAACCACCATGCTTGACACTGAGGACACACACACAAAAAACAAGACAAACAAGTCTCTACTCTCAAAGAGTTTGTAATCTAATGGAAAAGCCTGAAAAGTAAACAGTTATAATGTGCAAAGAAGTGCTATATGTTATAACTAGGACACTATGAAAATGGCATATAGGGACCAAACTTGCAATGATATCAGCAAAAGTAAAAGAGGTATTGAGTGAGCTGAGTCTTAGAGGATGAACAAGAACTGACCAAATGAAAGAGCTGAGAGAGTGGAATGGGACAGAATAAAAGCCTTTCTAGTTTGGGGAACTATAACACTAGTGTGCAGGATGCATGTGGTGGAGAGGTGAGAGATTGAAGTAGCAGAGTTAGGGCAGATAGTTCTCACAGTAACCATGTGATGTACATTATCATCCTCCTCTCAATTTTATAGAGGAGAAAACCAAAGGTCAAACAGATTAAGTAATTTTCCAGGATTCTGATTTCAAATCCTAAGTCTTTGGTAGTCAATTCTGCTTCCCTACATATCTTCTGCCTCATCAGAAAATTCAGTTTTAGTAATTATTAAATTTAACAATAGAGTGATACTATAACATGGTCAAAATAAGTATAATTTTTAATATACAAGGTTTTTAAGCAATTAAAGTAAAACCAGTTAGGTCTAGGGTTTGAAAGTAGGTTTGTTCTTCTTAGTCAATTAATAATTCTCATGCCACAAATTCCAGTCCCAGCTGATAGAAGGGTGACTTAAGTAGGAATGTGGTGATCCATACATCAAACTGTAAGTATAGCCCTCTTGATAATGTCACTTTTAGAGAAGAAGAAGATTTTAAATATTAGGTGTATTTGGATATACTTATCTACAATTATCTGCAAAAAGAACATCTTCTCAGTGGAATGGTGATCTTTTTAGCCTAGTGTGGCTTTTTTACTATCTACTGACATACCTTGCATGTACCTCTGTAGTACTTTTATGCTTCATATTTGAACCATTGCCTCGTCTCTCTTCTTAAAATCCTAATTCTAACATTATGAACCACTTAATTATGACATCCCACCCTACTTTAATAGAGAGAGAACAGCACAACTCATTTTATGCTACCATTTACAGAAAAACAAGATAAGCAAAGTGGGCAGGATATAGAACATGGTAGTTTTCCAAGTAATGAATCTTCACATATTGGCCCTACTTTTGGTTTGGATTCCCAATCAGACATGGCCATATTTATATACATAATAAAAATCAAATTTTGGATACAAAATCTTTAAATTATATCTTTTATAAGAGCTCTATGTATCAGTATTTGGATAAGATTAAAGAAGTCTAACTAGATAAAAACTAAGGTGGACAGAGAAGGTGAAATCTATTAATGTACAATGGTAGCTCTCCCTTTTCACAGATCCTCTTACAGAGATACTGCTTAAACACTTTCTTCAAAACCATCCTTTGGTGTTAGACCTATCTGCAAAACTGCATTAACTTTTCTACTTTCCTCCCCTCCACAAAACCAACATACTTAGAAGTAGTATTAATAGCTTTAGGGATACTTGATTCAAGAGCGTAACAAACCAACAACCTACAACCACCTATCTATACATACAAATGAATTTAAAAAGAACTAGGACATAAGCAAATACACATATATGCATATATATTTATATATCATTTTACAAATGTTTGTATGTATTGTGAGAATTTTGATTTTTACCCATAATAAAAAAAAAAAAAAAAAAAAAAGAACTAGGACACTCCAAATATCTAAAGCAGTGTTATCTTACTGATTAAATTGCCTCTTCAAAGGAAGAACTTGAACTATATACTGATAATTATAGGGGCTTAATTGAATTAGATTAGATTAATAAATTAAGGTTCATTCTTAAGGATACATTGTAAAATTATATATTAGTCTCTGATTATAAATGAGAACTGGTTACTTTTCTGCATAAAACATGGAAACTGTGCTGCAATATGGCAATCAAACGACCAGGAAAATTGACACTGGCCAAATCAAGAAATCAAAACCCAAGTATTAAACAAGTAAAATAATTTAAAAAGCACTAATTCTGATGAAATTAAATGATCGTATTATCTATATAGTTGGATTCTCTGGGCTGCAGGGAGATACACTATGTGAACTTTGGCCAACTCTCAACAAATTTGAGAGTGCCAAGGCTGGCTTATATAGGACCTAGGCTTATATCCAAGCTTCATAAGTTACTATGACATTGAGCAAATTAATAATCTCTTTGTGCCAGTTTTCTCAGCTGCAAAATGGGGATAAGAACAGTATCTACTCTTTAGAGTTGTTGTAAGTCAATATCTGTAAAATACTAAGAAGAGTATCAGGCACATAGTAAGCACAATAAGTGTTAGCCATTAGTATTGTTATTATACATGAAATAAAACACAACAAATAAAAGTACACATTGAACATAATGCAATATAAAAACTTACAGAACATAGCACAGATAATTATTGTCAGGTTGATGATTAGAACTAAGAGATCAAGAAGGTTCAATTTTAGGAGGAAAAGCCTTGAGGATGAGCTAGGACTGCTTATGGAAAAGATCCTAATGGATAGAGAGAAAAACGGAAAGAATTCTACCATAGCATAGACATATACATACAGAAAAGCCATGGAATAAATGAAAAGGAAGACTGGACTGGAAGATGAAAATACTGTTTGATAAGGTTGGGAAGGCTGGGTAGGGCCAAATAATTCAGTCTTTAACACTGAATTAATGAATTTAGACTTGATTTGTTGGATAATGGGGATGATTGTAGGATCTAAATTGGAAAGTAGCATGGTAAGGAAGAAACTTAGGAAGATCTGCCTGATGGAATGAAAATGATATGAGAAGGCACAGCTGAAGAATAGAGATTTCTAGTTTTTATCCCTGTGGATAGAGAAGGGGACTTAGCATGTGTCAATATACTTCAATGATCTTATAACATTTGAATTCATAAAGCTGACATGAAGATCAAATAACAAGTAAAAGCACATCATAGGCTAAAAAGTGCTGAAAAAGTGCCATTATCACCACCAACATAATTTATTAATAGGGAATCTTTCTTTTTTAATCTTTAAGAAAAGTACTATCTTAATAAAAATGAACAATGGTAAAATCTTCAGATACCATAGGGCAATTTCTAGTATTTTTTATTGAAGGACAGCAGGCCTGCTTTGGCATTATATAGCTAGCAAAACTTTAAATATGTCAGAATGAAGGGGGAAAAGTCAAGCAATATCACCCCAGAAGCCAAATGGGCAAAAATGGGCAATTTGTTGTTCCATTACCAGTAAATTATTTCTGAGATGTATGCTTCCTACAATTCTCTATAATACAGGCACAAAAGGGATGCATATGGAAGCTGATACGTGGTAGTAAAACATGACATGAAACATGTGGCCAGTGGCAAAGAAACAAGAATGAGAGGATCAGGACTGGGAGCAGATGTAGCTCAAGTGGTTGAGCGCCTGCTTCCCATGTACGAGGTCCTGGGTTCTATCCCCTGTATCTCCTAAAAACAAAACAAACAAACAAATGAATAAACCAACTCTCATTGGGGAATGAATGTAGCTCAGTGGTTGAGTGCCTGCTTCCCATGTACAAGGACCTGGGTTCAATCCCTGGTACCTCCTACAAAAAAAAAAAAAAAAAGAAAGGAAGAAAGAAAGAAAAAGATCAGGACTATGCAGACTATCATTAAACCAGAGAAAAATGTATATTGATCCATGTACCTTACCACGGTCCTAGTATCACTGAAGAATGAGGATGGCTCCACCTAAATAGAGACGATATTCTATGTAGATGAAAAGACACTTCATTGACTTTCTCAACACACCTCTCAAAGATGAAACCCTGAACAGAGAACTTGCCAATATGGATTGCTAAAAAAGTAATTTTAGTCAGTAAAAAAATAATAATAATCATGCAAAAAAGGTAGTGTGTTTTAATGGAAAGAGCATAGGCTTTGGAATTTTGGTTTTAAATTCTGGTCTATCACTATCTAGTTGAACATTCTTGAACAATTCACTTAATAAGTATGTTTAAACCAAAGTGAACTGTCTGGACCTCAGCTTTCTCACTCATAAAATGCACTAAACACTTTTAGTGTTATTTGGATTACCAAATCAAAGTCTAAAAGTACTTTGTAAATGATCACTTTATAAATATTAATTTTAAAGAGTTATGATAGTCATTTGAAGGTCATAAGCCAGCAAAGGATCCTCAAACCTGTTTACTTGTAACTTGATTACTCATTTTGGGAGACACGAGAACTTTATAACGAATTTTTCAATTATACTACTTGGATTTTGTATTGTTAAGATGTAGGAAAGTTGAAGTACTCCCTTGGGGTCAGGGATATATTATGACATAGAGTAGAAAAAGAAAGCCTCACAGAAATTGCAACAAAGAATCTCAGTGTTAACTATTCCAATCCTTTGGGAAATTCAGTGATTTATCAGTCCCATAGGACTAAATTTCACATAGCAAGTTAGCAGAGAATAGATTAACAGAATGAATAAATTAGGGAGGAGCCACTTTTGATTTTGCCCAGATTCTATCTATGATCATAGCTTGTGGGATAAGGATAGAGACAGTCAAATTCCTAAGCGAAAAGGGAGAAGATCCCACTGATAGATATATTCGCTTCCCTGCAGAGATGAATACCTTTCAATGGAAGAGGATGGTAGCAGTAAATCAGTTATCTAACAAGTAAGGTTTCAATAACGACCAGATTTCAATTCCAAGTAGTTAATAACCTCTTACAAGAGCTATAAAGAATACTAACAAGCCCAAATTCAAAGATCTCTTCCATAGAATCAGCTATAAGTTTCTCAGATATTGCAGAATTTCCAATAAAAAATCAGTCACTATCCAAATCAGTAGCAAAATAAATTCTGATTATTTCTCACAAATAAATTGAAGCACTGAAAATGACAAAAAGTAAGGCAAATACTTACCAACTTGTGAAGTAAATCATTTTTCTTATTGCATGGAGGGAAAAAAATCCAACTTTTGATGGTTTCAGCTACTTTTAACAGGATGACTTGCTGAAGGAAATGAATGACATTGTATAGGATTATTAAATCACACCTAAACAGCAGAAAAACTTCAAATAACTTACCTCTAAATGATCAGAGTTTAATGCTAAAAAGAGAAAAATATCATCCAGGTTATGTACTTTGTCAGTATGTTTCAGCCTCCTCATTAGTTCCCAAATCCAGCTGTATATCAGAATCACTTGGAGATTTTAGTTAGAAACATGTTTCTGGGTCCCCAAACTAAAGATTCTGATTCAGCAAGGTTCTGATTTCCAGAAGTCATCCAGATGAAGCTCATTTGCCTTAGGAACACTATGTTAACAAGACAATGGTTTATATCTCAGAATGAAAACCATAGGGTGACTCCAAGTTCACAAATATTAAGAACATTTCATTCCACAATAGTAAGGCAGAAAGGTATTTTAACACATTTTAGAAAAACTATCACAATTAAAATAAAAGTTATATTATTATTATTATTATTATTGAATCAACTAAAAACTCTATTTACCTTAATAGCCCATTTCCTGACCAAGCCATTAAATGGTTTAATTATTTATCAATTGGTCTTTTTTCTCCTTATTTTCAAACATCTGCAATGGATATGTATTAGATAAAGTTAATGAATAGTTAAAATAAAATTTATTGAAATCTAGGTACTAAAAATATTTAACTTTATTTTTGGTATCAGTTCAACAAAAACATTCATTGAATGATTACTATATCCCAGGTACTGCTAGGGGTCATAAGAACAAAGGTGAATGCACATAACTGTTGTTTTCAAGAATTCAGTATAGAAGAAGAGACAGTACATATAACCACAAACTAATGTAAACTCTAGAAAAACAAGTGAAAAGAGGTGGTCAGAAAGGAGCTAATATTAAAGCTAAGCCTCTTTAAGATGGGTAGAAATTCAATAACAAAGGAGGGAAGAACATGCCAGGCAGGGAGAAAAGGATGAGCTAAGGGAGAGAGCCAGGGAAGCACAAGCCATGGGGACGGTAGCATAGTTTGGTAAAGGTATGATGCAAGAGAAGAAGTGAATAGTAATGAAGTTAAAAAGGTGCACTGAGATAGCCTTTAAAGGACCTTAGTCTTACATGCCATGATTTAGATTTCATCCTGTAGGCTCTAAGAAGCCACTAAAGGTTTTTATGCAAGGACATGAAATGATAAAATCAGCATTTTTAGAAAAATAACTGGCAATTGTGCAGATGCTGTACTGGCAGGAAATGATTGTAGACATGAAGCCTGATTAGAAGGATATTGAATAGTTCAGCTAAATTATGATCAAGGTCTGAACTAGGGTAGCAAAACTGGTAAAGACTAAGAATTAGATTAAGGAGACAGATGTTGACTCGATGATACATCACTTAGCGTCCAAATCAACATGGGATTGGTAGGAAACGGTAAGATAACTGAAGCTGACAATTTGGAAATATAGAAAGAATATGTTTATTTGATTATTTGTTTTTGTGGGTTTTGGGGAAAGATGGAGAGATTAGCTCTGTTTTAGACATGTTGAATCTGTGCTTCCTGGTTGAAATGTCTAACAGGCACCAGGGACTCAGGGAAGACTGGAAAATGGACATTAAGTGGCCATTGAAGGCAAGAAAGTAGATGAGATCACTCAGGGAGGAGAGACCAAGTAGAGAATAGACCTGATGATAAAACCTTGTGGAAGGAAGAATAATCAATCGTAGGGGAAAAAAAGCAAAGAAACAGAGAATGAATATTCATTGTGAGAATAGCAGGAGAGTATTCAATAAGCACTTAAAAATCACATTAAAAACATAAGCATAAAAAGAGGTGGTGATTAATGCTAAATACTCTTTTCTCTTGAATTCACAGTTTACAAAATATTGTTTTCTAAAGAAGAGAAGTGTTACTTCATTGCTTGAACAAAATTTGGGAGGCATTCTATTTTTTGTTGTTGTTTTTTTTTCTTTTTATTCATTTGTTTTTGTTTTTTCATTTTCTAGGAGGCATTCTAAAAACATATAACCTGAGAATGAATTAAATAATTCAAATAATCTTTCTAAAATTTAGCTGTCCCCAGATTAAGAGAAAATCCACTTTAGAGAAATAAAGCTTATACAGTTAAAGTTGGCTTAGAAATGTGTTAACAGGGAAGTGGATGTGGCTCAGGCTATTGAGCTCCCGCCTACCACAAAGGAGGTCCCAGGTTCAGTTCCCAGTGCCTCCTAAAAAAGAAGACCAACATACAACAGACATACACAGTGAATGCAAACAATGAGGGAGTGGGGAGAAATAAATAAAATACATCTTTAAAAAAATGTATAAGGAAGATTAAATGAAATTTCTAGAACATGGGGATTTTTAAAAAACTTTCTCTGGCTATGGATTTTAGTGTTCTCAACTTATGAGGAGAACCAATTTTAAACTCTCATTTGGTTTATTTGTAAACTAACACATTTATATGTTTAAAAATACCTGTCATAGACTTTGGGGAAGATGGGTCCTAGAAATACACAGGACTCTCTTCTCTCCCAGAAAAATAGCTAGAGGACAGGCAGAAATGGGCTGGAAAAATATGTTTTAGGTTTAACACACCAGGGGAAGGCTGGACACCACCCAGAAGAGAGGAAGAGAGAGGGACAAAGGAAAAGAATTGCAGTAGCAAAACTGTGAGTTAAATGCGGCAGCTGTGACTGCTGGCATCCTCCTCCAAACTATAGACACTTTTGAATTCTCAGGCCCAGATTTCAGCAAATAACAGGAACAATCCTAAAGACCCAGAACAGGCTGAACCAAGAATCAAAGAATAGCAGTATAATGCAACTTCCCACCACTAAGTGCCTAAAAGGAGAGAGAAATTGAGCTTGTGAGTAAACTTAGCATCATAATCATATGCCAAGACATCAGCAAAAAATTACAAGCCATACTAAGAAAATGGAAGAAATAGCCCAAGCAAAGGAATACATCAAATCTCCAGATGAGACACGGGATATGAGAAAACTGGTCAACGAGATTCACACAAATTTTCAAATCAAATTAATGAGTTGAAAGACAGTATGTCTAAAGAGATAAAGGACAACAAGAAGACACTGAGTGAGAAACAGAAGAACTTAACAAATCAATCACATTTAAAGAGATTGAATCAGTCATCAAAAATCTCCCAACAAAGAAAAGTCCAGGATCCAATGCCTTTACAGGTGAATTCAACCAAGCAGTTTGAGAAGAATTAACACCAATCCTGTTTAACTCTTCTAAAAAATTGAAAAGGAGGGAAAATTACTGAACGGTAAAATTGTGAACAAGACAAGGATGCCCACCGCCACTATTGTTATTCTACATTGTGCTATAAGTTCTAGCTAGAGCAATTAGAAAAGAAAAAATAAATAAAAGGAATCCAAATAGGAAAAAAGTTAGTAAAATACTCACTATTCACAGATGACATAATTTTATATTTACAGGATTGTGAAATGTCTACAACAAAGCTACTTGAGCTAATAAATGAATCAGCAAAGTGGCAGGATACAAGATCAACATGCAAAAATCAGTAATGTTTCTGTACACTAGTAATGAACAATCTGAGGAGGAAATCAGGGGGAAAATTCCATTTTCAATAGCAACAAAAAGACTCAAATACCTGCGAATCAATTTAACCAAAAAACTACAGGACCTATACGCAGAAAACTACAAAACAATGCTAAAAGAAATCAATGAAGGGGAGCAGATACAGCTCAGTGGATAAGTGACTGCTTCCCATGTACAAGGTCCTGGTTCATCCTTGGTACCTCAAAAAAAATAAAATAAAATAAAATAAAATAAAATAAAAATTTTAAAAAACCAACGAAGAACTAAACAAATGAACTGGAAGACTAAATATAGTGAAGATGTCAATTCTACCCAAACTGATTTATAGATTCAATTGCAATACCAATCCAAGTTCCAACAGCCTACTTTACAGAAATAGAATGGGCAATTACCAAATTGATTTGGAAGGGAAAGTGCACCTGATTGCCAAAAGCATTTAAGAGCAATGTGGGTAGAATTTCACTGCCTGACCTTGAAACATATTACAAAGCTACAGTGGTCAAAACATCAAGGTATTGTCATAAAGATAGACACATTGATCTGTGGAATAGAAATAGAGTCCAGAAATAAACCCTCACCTCTATGGCCAACAGGCTTTCAACAAACCTACCAAAGTCACGTTAATTGGTCAAAACAGATTCTTCAATAAACAGTGCTGGGAGAAATGGATATTCATAACCAAAAGAATGAAAGTGGACCTGTATCTCACTCCCTATACCAGAATCAACTCAAAATGGATCAAAGACCTAAATATAAAAGCCGGCACCATAAAACTACTAGAAGATAATGTAGGGAAACATCTTAAAGACCTTATGGTAGGTGGTGGGTCCTTGGACTTTATACCCAAAGCACGCACAACAACAACAAAAAATAGTTAAATGGAACTTCTTCAAAATTAAACACCTTTGCACCTCAAAGGACCTTGTCAAAAGGGTGAAAAGGCAGCCAACTCAATGGAAGAAAGTATTTGGAAATTGCCTCTCCGATAAGGGTTTAATATCCATGATATATATAAAGAGATGCTACAACTCAACAATAAAAAGACCAATGACCCGATTAAAAAATGGGCAAAAGACTTGAATAATCATTTGTCCGAAGAAGAAATACAAATGTCAAAAAAAAAAACCACAAGAAAAAAATGTTCAGCCTCACTAGCGATTAGGGAAATGCAAATCAAACCTACCAGATATCACTTCACACCTATTAGAATGACATTATTAAAAAGAAAAAAGTCAGTGGGGAGTGGGTTTAGCTCAGTGGTTGAGTGCCTGCTTCCCATGTACGAGATTCTGGGTACAATACCTGGTACCTCCTAAAAAAAAAAAAAAAAAAAAAAAAAAAGGAGAGGGAGAGAGAGAACTAGAAGTGTTGGATGTAGAGACGTAGGAAAACTTATTCACTGTTGGTGGGAATGTAGAATGCTACAGCCACTGTGGAGGACTATTTGACAGAACCTACGGCAAGTGGGTATAGATTTTCCACATAAGCCAGGAATACCACTACTATATATATACCCAGAAGAACTGAGAGTAGCGGCATGAACAGACATCTGCACACTGACGTTCATAGTGGCATTGTTCATGATTGCCATGAGATGGAAAGATGGAAACAACCAAGGTGTCCCCATCAACTGATGAATAGATAAATTGTGGTGTATACACACGATGGAATATTATGCAGCTGTAAGAAGAAAATGAAGTTGTGAAGCATATGACAACATGGATGAACTTGGAAGACATTATGTTGAGTGAAGCAAGCCAGGCACAAAAGGCCAAATACGGTATCACTGCTCTATTATGAATTAAATATATTGTGTAATCTCATGGAGTTAATAATTTGAATATGGGTCACCAGAAAATCGAATGAGGTTAGAGAATGGAAAGCTGAGGGTTAACTTGTGTAGAATTGGTAAAAAGGATGTGTGTTAATTTTTGGAAATGAATAGAAAAGGTGTAAGCACAACATAATGTTTGTAACAAACAGAACTATTATGTGGGTAAGATAGTGGTTTAAAGGGAAAGTCTAAGGTCATGTATATTACAAAAGGAAAATATGTATAATGGGACTGTATAGCATAGTAAAACCTCATGTGAAATATGAATATGGGTAAAATTGTATATATAAGACCATTTTTCTTTGAAACTGAACAAATTGATGTTAATACACATACAAAAAAACATTATGCTAAGTGAAAGAAACCAGACACAAAGTACTACATATTATACAATTCCATTTATATGAAATGTAAATATAAATGAATTTATAAAGATGAAATTAGATTAGTGGTTATGTAGGGCTGGGAAAGGATAGAGGAATTGAGAGTTGACTGCTAAGGTGTGTCGAGTTTTTCTTTTTGGAGTATTAAAATGGTTCTAAAATTTTTCGTGGTGATGAATGCACAACAGTGTGATTGTACTAAAAGCCAGTGATTATACACTTTGGAGAGATCATATGGTCTGTGAATATATCTCAATAAAACTGAATAAATAAATAAATAAATAAATGTGCAAGAATATCCAGAAATAGCAGCTATGTACAACAAGGGGAAGCATAGAGAGATTGAAAGGTGAAGAATTTTCTTGTTTGTCTGTTTTTTGTTTATTATTATTATTGAAATAATAATATTGAAATAATTGAAGTGATGAATGCACAACTCTGTGACTATACCAAATACCATTGATTGTACACTTTGTATGCACTGTGTGCTTTAACAGTATGTATCAATAAAATTGAGATGTTTTAAAAAATACTTGTCATAAATAAAAAAATAATTAAATTAAATTACCTAAAAATCCAACTGTGAACAACAAAAAAATAAGTCAATGCTCATCTCTTTCCCTAAGACTATTCCTTGGTCCAATCTTTGTCTTTTGTGGCCAAGTAATCTCAAATCCAAGTTTTAAATAATAAATAACTTTTTAGATAAATCTTTAGGTTTTGCTTTCAAAACACTTCCCAGGAACAATCACACATGCAAGGGGCAAGGGGAAGAAATGGTAAGTACAGAGAGAGGACTAGCAAAATTGGTTCTCACCTACAACCTCTATACTCCCCTAACTCCTACCTTCTGGGTATTAGTAAAAAACACAGGGAGCAGATGTGGCTCAAGCAGTTGAGCACCTGCTTCCCACACGGGAGGTGCCAGGTTCAGTCCCCAGGGCCTCCTAAAAACAAAAACAAGCAGCAAACAAACAAAAAAACTAACTCAGGGGAGCCGATGTGGCTCATACGAAGTCCCAGGGTTAATCCTTGGCCCTGGCACCTCAAACAAACAAACAAACAAAAAATCTGGGGGTGGGGGTAGGGTGGGGAGAACACTTAACAACATGGGGACCAGTCAGGGGAATCCCCTTATTTTTGTTTTGTGTCTGAGGAACCCTGCACAAGCCAGTTGAGGCTATCTAGTATAATAAAAATCATGAAAAGTATCTTATAAAGACTCTTAATAAGTTAAAAGGGATTTTATTAGCTTATTTTGGTTGCAGTTTCCCCGGCCCCCGGGGCCCCAAAAAAAAAAACCCCCCCCCCCAAAAAAAACCACCCACATTTGTTTGTTTACTTTGCTATTGCAAATGAGTTCAGCTTGGCTACCTATACATTAGCGGTTTTTCTAAGGAGATAAGAAGAAATGATACTTCTGCCTACTCACCCTTCCCCTCTCTATCTCAATGGAGTAATGACTAATTGAAGACTTTTTTTTTAAGATACCAGTACTGAACCCAGGATCTCGTACATGGGAAGCAGGCGCTCAACCACTGAGCTGTATTAGCTTCCCTAACTGAAGACTTTAAACACCTCCTTCCAATAATGATTTAGTTTTTTTTTTTTGCTTGCTTATTAATTAATTAATTAATTGATTGATTTTTTATTGTGGGTAAAAATAAAAATTTTCACAATACATACCAATATTTGTAAAATGGTATATAAATATATATGCATATATATGCATTTGCTTACAAAAATGTTATATATATATAAATAAGTGATTTAGTTTTATAACACAATATTAATTAAGTTAGAATGAGGTAATCTGGTTATATGTTTTCCAATAAATTAGATTTCCTTTGGTTAAAACTCTGAAATGTACTCGAATATTTTCCTATCTCAGTAAATATGGCTAATAAAACATAAGTGAATCTTAGTAATGTGCATTTGTAGAACATAATTAATGGAGAATCTTGCTGTACCTCAATCTCACAATGCTGTTCATCAACTATGAAATATTTACTATATAAATGTATATAATTTTATAAAGTTTTATATAAAGGCATAAAAAATTTGAGGTAAATATACCCACTCCATCATATACCCTTAAAACTATGTTTTTAAGAAATAACTTGTCAATTTGCTTTCTTGTAACTTGTGTCACTCTTTAAAAAAGATTTAAAGAAAAAATTCCATTTACTAGAGTTCTATTATTTGTGTTCTTATTAAGATTTTAGCATATTTTTCTGATTCCCTTCAGATAACTTCAATTTTATTTTAAACAAATAATACACTTTAATCCTCAACTATATTCACTTATATAAATTACCCACGAAATAGTTCATAATAGCAAAAGATTCATGCTTATCTAAACAGATAGTTTTCTACTCCTAATGAAATCAGAAATATAGTATTACCAGTATGGGAAAGGATATGAGGTGCTTACAAGGATTTTTTGGGGGAAAAAGAAGGTAAGGTAAAAGGGAATTTTAAAAAAATCAGTAGGGGAAGAATAAAAGATTAATCCATAAAGAGACATGCTTCCTTACTTTTGAGAGGGTTTTTGTAGGAGGCTTTTGTTGTCCCTCTGTTGCTGTGGACTTTTCTGTTTTTGGTGACACAGAAGAACATATTTCAAAGTCTGAGTGTCCTAGATCCTGTAAGTACTGATAAAGTGGAGAATTCTGAAAGAGATATATAAAATATAGGGATTAATCAAATTTCAAGATCATTACTATATCAAAAGACTTAGAGGTCAAATTCAATATCAAATTTCATTATCATGACCAGTACGTCCCAATTCTTCTATAAAGAATTGAATTATGTCACAATGTCATTTACTATTAATAAGTCAACAAAAAGTTCAACAGAGACCAAAAAAAGGAAAGTTCTAAATAAAATACACAGAATTTTTTGAGCAAGTATCAGCAAGAAAAAATGAATTCAGTAATATAAATAGATCTGTTAAGCAATTTCTTTGCCTAAATTTTTGTAGTCTTGGAGCAGATTGCTTCAAAATAGCCAATGCTGGCTATTGCCAGCTCCTAAAAGGACCAACAATGAAAAACAGTAATTACTTAAAACCAGGAAGAATTAAACAGACCGTATTACATTTGTTATAACTGTATCATACCATCATATCCATTAATTCATTTAAACACATATAAGTATTATCTTCCATATGCCCAGCATTGTAAAGAAAGTTAATGTAGATAAGCTGTGTCTCACATACAAACATATGATGGGGCAGTTTGATATTATTTATGAATTTCCAAAAAGATAGTGATTATGTTTGTAAACTGGTCTGTTCCTCTGGGCATGATAACCCTTTGTTTGTATTAAATTCAGAGGTTTCACTTTTATATTATTAAATCAAGATAAGGGTTTGATTCCACTTCATTAGGGCATGCAGGGTTGAGTCCCCACGTCCCTGGTGGGCTATTGAAATAGACACTCAATCAAGAACATGGAAACAGATACACAGAGAAGATACACAGAGGAAGAAAGACAGCTCCATAGACACAGCAGAGGGCCCGGAAGAGAGATAAGCCATTCGCCTGATAGTTTACTACTGACCTTTGAAGAGAATGAAGCAGCTGAGCCTGGAAAGAAACAATCCCCAGGAAGAGAGATGCCAGCCTGCAGCTGAGACTGGAAGAAGCTGTCCCCACAGAGCCTTAAGAGTAAAGAGGAAGGCTGAACCCTTGCAGACGTTGCCCGTCATCTTGCTTCAACACATGGCAACAGAGTTTGGTAAGGAAGAAACCTTGATCTGGACTCTTTAGGGCCTTGTAACTGTAAGCTTTTACCCCAAATAAACACCCTTTATAAAAGCCAACAGATTTCTGGTACTTTGCATCAGCACTCCTTTGGCTGATTTAAAACATATGGCAAATGAGAGTGTGGCTAATAAAAGTATTAGAACCTTGTGTTTAAGAGCATGGGCTCACTCCGAATATTCTCACTGCCCTGATTTTGTGATAATCAGGGTAGGCTAAACGTTCGCTATATTAAAAACCATGCATGTGTCCCCAGACCTAGTTTTTCTCCCTAGGTCTGGTAATAAACTAAGCCAGATTTATTATATGACCATCCTGTATGGGAAAAGACTGTAACTTTGGGTATCTTTGGTCAATCTTAAGAGATATATGGGGGAGACGGATGTGGCTCAGGTGGTTGGGCATCCGTCTCCCATATGGCGGGACCTGGGTTTGACCCCCAGGACCCCCTGGTAAAAATAAAGAAAAGAAAAATATAGAAGGCGCGTGGGCCACCAGGCCCCATCTGCGGGTGAGCCGCCAGGCCCCACGAGCAGGTGAGCCGCCAGGCCCCACGAGCAGGTGAGCTGCCAGGCCCCGTGAACAGGTGAGCCATCAGGCCCCGTATGCGGGTGCGCTGCCAGGCCCCACAAGCCACACAGCAAGATGACATAACAGGAGAGTGACATAAGGGAGAGCCAGGAGGAGACGTACCGAAAAACCAGGAACTAAGGTGGCTCAGGCGGTAGCAGGATGCCTCTCTCCCACATCAGAGGTTCCAAGGAATGAATCCCAGTGAAGACAGGAGGAGAAGGATGAGAAGAGAGGGCAGGAAACGGACACAGATAGTTGCCCAGCGAATGGACACAGAAACAGCAAAAATGGGGGGAGGGGGGATGGATAAAAGTAAGTAAATAAATAAATCCTTAAAAAAATGTATAGGGGAGGAAGATTCAGGCTATAGTTAGTAGTAATACTTTGACGATGCTCTTTCTTGATGTTAACAAATGTTTCATAACAATGCAGGGTGTTTGTGGGGGGCTGGTGTGTGGGAGCCCTGTATGATGTTATGCATGTTTGTTTTGTAAGATCACAATGTTTATTGAACACTTATAATTTATGTATGTTCATGTATGAATGATATACTTCAATAAATTGTTTAAAAACAAAAACAAAAAAAGAGCATGGACTCAGAACTAAACTGTGTAAGTTCAAATTTCAACCCTGTCTTTTACTAGCTGTGTAACCCGGGGTAATTTATAATCCTTCTGTGCTTTGGCTGCCTCATCTAAAACTGGGAATAATAATAACACCTGGTCATAGGGTTCCTGCGAGGATTAAATACATGTAAAGCATTTAGAACAGTCCCTGGCACATAGCAAGAACTCAATTTATGCTTTGACTTTGTATAACCTATATGGAAAGAGCACAGGCTTTGAAACCAGACATTCCCCCTGCTGCCCCTCCCCTCCAATCACTCTTAACTCCATTAAAAAGAAATACCATTGCCACTATTGGATAAAAATCTATTGGATAACTCTTTCTGGATGAATAGGAGGCTCTAATTTTAACTTTCAGTCTTCTTCAAGCATAACATTGGTTACATGTTTAAATATAAACCTTGATTCCATCAACAAAATACTTAATATTTTTAAAAGACTGTATGTTAAGTGTTGGAGATACAATAGTAACCAAAAAACAAAAACAAAAAATACCAACTCAGGACATAGCTAACAAAGTACTATGTGACAAAATCTTAACTAAGTGTTTTATTGGCATCTTCTCAGTTAAGGTTCACAACAAACTCTGAAAGGTATTACTGTCATCATCATCATCATCATTACTATTACCATTTCATATATGAGGGAACAAGTTCACTCAGCTAGAGAAAAAGCAGAAGAGGTAGGACTGACTGATATGTCTGACTCTAAAGCCAACTCTGAAATATACTACATTACCTAAAATATGAAATAATCTTTTTAGTATCTGGTGAGGGAGACAACAAACAAGCTTATTTTCAGTTTAGTACAGAGCCATCAAGCAAATTAACAATAACAGGAATATACTGAATGTATATTCAGGAAGCAGAGGGAGCTAAATTATACCAAGGATTTTAGGAAATGAATCCCTGTGTTTGGAAGGCTGAAGAAAATGAGAATTTGATGGACTGCTAGTGGAGTATCAATTTCAGAGAACAGGATTAATAGGAGTCAAATGCCTTCCTTTTAAGCTATGTACATAATCTCTCATAAGAAAAATAATATAATAATTTAATATAAAGAGGAATATCTTTCTTATCCCTCTACCAGACTTAAAATCTCAGGTGGTGCAAACTACTAAATATTTTTATCACCCACAAAGTATAATCAAATTATGGCTTTGAATTACTCGATCTCTATTTTCAAATTGACCTGTGAACCTTAGTCCTCTCTGACCCAAGGTGGCAAAAGAATACCAATTCATTTGTTTGGGTTGACCTTTTGAAAAGTTTATACACTTAAAAAACTTGTTTTTAAGCAGTAGAACCTTTTCTTTGAATGAACTCCATGGGGAATAACAAATAAAATGGATCAAAGTGGTGTTACTCTAATTCAGGGGTCAGAAAACTTCTGTAAAAGGCCAGATAGGAAATATTTTAGGCTTTGAAGGCCATTTGTCTCTGATACAACTACTCAACTTTGCAATTGTATTGTGAGGCAGCCATAGACAAGATGTAAACTGTGGTGGTTTGAAGCTATGTACCCCAGAAAAGACATGTTCTTAAACTTAATCTATTCCTGTGGGTGTAAACCCATTGTAAGTAGGACAGTTTGATGAGGTTACTTCAGTTAAGGTGTGGCCCAACTCATTCAGGACAGGTTTTAATCCTGTTATTGGAGTCCTTTATAAGCAGAATGATATTCAGGCAGATAGAAATAAAAGCCAAGGGAAGCAAGAAGCTGAAGGTCAATAGAACCTGGAAGAGAAGAGAGAGACCAAGAGTAAGCGCCATGTGCACTGCCATATGACAGAGGAGCCAAGGACCAAGAATCACCAGCAGTCAGCCTCAGAATGCCAATCTTTGGGAAGAAAGCATTGCCTTGATGATGCCTTTATTTGGACTTCTCCTCAAAACTGTAAGCCAATAACCTCCTGTTGTTTAAGCCAACCCACTGCATGGTATTTGCATTAGCAATGGGGAAACCAAAACATAAACCAATGAGTGTGGTTATGTTTCAATAAAACATTATTTATGGACACTGAAATTTGAATTTCATATAATGTTCAGGTGTCATAATAGTCTTTTGATTTTATTTTTCAGTCATTTTCAGTCATTTGAAAACGTAAAATCGACTTAGTTCACCTACCAAACAAAAATAGGTGGCAGGCCAAATCTGGCACAACAGCCATAGTTTGCTGACTCCTAATTAAGATTCAGACAAGATGAGGAGGCACACTCTACACTGTTAACTTCACCGCAAAAACCATTAAATAGGCAGGAATCATCTAAATCAACTATTTAAAACTCTGCTGACTAGTAGAACACTGAACAGCATGCAGGGAAGGGCAGGAGGAAGAGGATGGTAAATGCCAGTAAATTTAGCTCTCTTCATTGCTGGCACCCATCCCCTATTCTTGCAGCAGGCACCAGTGGAATCCAACCCCTGGAGTAGCTTGTTGGTATCAGAGAGGGACATAAAATCCATTTCCACAAGGTCCAGGGGAGAGGGAACAGAAGCTGGTGTCAACCACTGATCACTGCTTTAAATTACCTACTTTGAATTGCTGGGGACCCAGCTGTGAGGGCAGCTATTGCTCCAACCCACACTGGCCAAAGGTGGTAGAGGTTAGTGGCTGAGTGAAGAAAGCACAGCTTAGAGGAACCGGTAAAAGCTCTTGGTGTCCTTCCTGATCCCTCCCTCATATCTTCCCCAGAGCAGTTTGGAGCCAGATAGCCCTCCCTTTGTTGGTCCCTGGCCTTGTTCTGTCTGGGAAAGACTGACCTGGGAAACACCTCTCTAGTGTACCCTTTCTTCCAGAATTTGTCCTTACAGGCAAAAATAGCTTGAGACATGGAAGGAGTATGTCTTAGTCTGCTAGGCTGCCGAAAGCAATAAACTAGAAATGGGTTGGCTTTTACAATGGGGATTTATTAGCTTACAAGCTTATAGTTCCGAGGCTGAGAAAAATGTCCAAATCAAAGCATCATCTGGAGATGCTCTCTCCCTGAGGACCAGATGCTGGTGATCCTGGACTCCTCTGTAACATGGAAAGGGACATGACAGCATCTGCTGGTCTCTCCCTTCTCTTCCAGGTTTCAATGCTTTCAACTTCTGCCCTCCATGGCTTTCTTTCTTCTCTCTCTCTTCATAGTCTTCCCATTTATAAAGGACTCCAGTAAGAGGATTAAGACCCACCCTGGGCCACACTTTAACTGAAGTAACCTAATCACAAGGCCCCAACTACAACTGGTCCACACCCACAGGAATGGATTAACTCTGAGAACATATTTTTCCTGGGGTCCATAAAGCCTCAAACTATCACAGAGTATAATAATTGAGATGGGTTGCCTGGGGCAAAGGCTTACGGGCTTTAAGTCCTGCAGTAGAAGATGCCAGAGAGGAGAAGATCTATTTCCTGGAAGCAGTGGGGACATTCAAACTTCTGTAACTCTAAGGGTAACACCTAAAGACCACTAGCAAGCACAAAGGCCAAGACAAGACATAGGCCAAGAAAATCTTTGTCATATCACTAGCTGGTTACAAACTCAAGAAAGAGACAACTCAGGGAATAAATGCTAGAGTTAACATTTTAATATTTCAAAACAAAAGTTTACAAGACAAAGAAATAGGAAATGATAGCCCATCTAAAAGAAGAGGATAAAAATCCACAAACAATGAAAAAGACCAGACTGTGGACACACTGGACAAAGACTACAAAAAATGATCTTCAATATACTCAAGGAGATGATGAAAAAAAAAAAAGATGGGAAGCGGCTGTGGCTCAATCAGTAGGGCTCCCGTTTACCATATGGGAGGCCCCGGGTTCGGTTCCCGGGGCCTCCTGGTGAGGGCGGGCCTGCCAGCACGGCGTGGTTGGCTGACCCAGCGAGCACAAGCAGCAAGGGGGGGATAAATGAATAAATAAATAAAACCTTTAAAAAAAAAAAAATTTTACCCCACGGTAAACACAAAGAAAATATATGAAAAATATATCCAGATAGGAATGAGAAGGGATTCAATATGATACAGTACAAAAACCAAATTAAATAAATATGAAAGCAGGCATTAACAGAGACTTGAGGGTCTTAGAACTAAATAGCAAAATGGCAGAGTCCTGCAATGCCAGTACTTACTTTAAATGTAAATGGATTAAAAAATGTAAATGAATTAAGCTCTCCAGTCAAAAGGTAGAAATTGGCAGAATGAATAAATAAGTACAACCGAACTATATGCTGTTTGCAAAAGACTCACCTTAAATTCAAAGACAGCAGGTTGAAATTGAAAGGACAGGGAAAAATATGCCATACAAGTAGTACCCAAAAGGGAGCTGGAGTAGCTATACTGATATCAGATAAAATAGACTTTCAATCAAAAGCTGTTACAAGGGTCAAAGATGGTCATTATATACTGATAAAGGGGTCAATTCAACCAGAAGATGTAACAATTATAAATATATATGCAACTAACAGTAGAGCCCCCCAAAACATGAAGCAAATACTGACAGATTGGAAGGGAGAAACAGATGGTTCTACATTTATAGTAGGAAACTCGAATAGACCACTTTCAATAATGGACAAAACATCTAGACAGAAGATCAATAAGGAAAAGGAAGAATTTACCAATACTCTAAACCAACTAGATGTAACAGACAAATATAGAAGACTTCACCCAACAACAGAATACACATACTTCTTTACTGCAAATGGATCATTCTCCTGGATAGACAATATGTTAGGTCACAAAACAAGTCTCAAAAAATTAAAAAATATTGAAGTCATATAATGTATCTTCTTCAACCACAATGGAATGAAGCTAAAAATAAATAACACAGGGAGAAATGGAAAATACGCAAGTATATGGAAATTAAACAATGTACTCAAATAAGCAAAAGCTTAAAGAGGAAGTCACAAAGGAAAATAGGGGGAACATATGTGGTTCAA
This sequence comes from Tolypeutes matacus, assembly GCA_026826555.1. Lineage (NCBI taxonomy): Eukaryota > Metazoa > Chordata > Mammalia > Cingulata > Chlamyphoridae > Tolypeutes > Tolypeutes matacus. Next base: position 28,176,916 of record JAKSZT010036119.1, on the reverse strand, counting down.
GTGGTTGAACGCCTGCTTCCCACAAGGGAGGTCCTAGTTTGGTTCCCAGTGCCTCCTAAAAACAAAAACAAACAACAAGCAAACAAAGAAAAACACCAACTCAGGGGAGCCAAGAGGCTCAGTGGTTGAGCACCAGCTTCCCACACAGAGGTCCTGGGTACAATCCCTGGCCCCAGTACCTCAAAAACAAACAAACAAACAAACAAACAAACAAAAAACCAAAGGAAATTTCTTGAAGAGAATGAAAATGAAATTACAACATAACACTTAAAGGATGTAGTAACAACAGTGTTGAGAGAGAAATTTAAAGCTCTAAATGCTTACAATAAAAAAGAAGAATGCCTTCAAATTAGAGACCTAAGCTCAAAAGTGGAAGAACTAGAAAAATAAGAGCAACTCAACCCAAAGCAAGCTGAAGAAATAACAAAGATGAGAGCAGATGAATGACAAAACCAAAAGTTTGTTTCCTTGAAAAGTTCAATAAAATTGATAAACCTTTAGCTAGACTGAAAGGGAAAAAGAGAGAGATCACAAATGACTAAAATCAGAAAGGAAAAGGAGGGCATTACTGATATCACAGAAATAAAAAGGACTATAAGAGGATAGTACGAACAACTACATGTGAATAAATTAGATAATCTAGATAAAATGGATAAATTCCTAGAAAAACACAAGCGACCTGCAGTGACTCAAGAAGAAATAGAAAATATCAACAAACCAATAGCTAGTAAAAAGATTGACTCAATAATGAAAAACCTCCCCAAAAAGAAAACCCAGGAACAGATGGCTTCACAGGCGTATTTTATCACACATTTCAAGAAGAATTAACACCAATCCTGCTCAAACTGTTCCAAAAAAATTGAAGAGGATAGAACAATCACAAATCCCTAATTAATTCTATGAGGCCAACATCAACCCATACCAAAGCCAAATAGAGATAACATACACACAAATTACAGACTATTACCTCTTATGATTATAGATGGGAAAATCCTCAACAAAATACTAGCAAACTGAATCCAATACCACATTAAAAAAACTATACACCATAATTAACTGAGACTTATCCCAGGTATGCAAGAATGGCTTAAAATAAAACATCATTTAATGTAATACACATTAACAGAGTGACAAAAATACAAAGACAGACATGTCCAAGTCCTAACCACTGGTACCTGTAAATGTGACTTTATCTGGAAATAGGGTCTTTGCAGATATAATAAAAGTTAAGGGGTGGGAAGCGAATGTGGCTCAATCGATAGGGCTCCCGTTTACCATATGGGAGGCCCCGGGTTCAATTCCTGGGGCCTCCTGGTGAAGGCAAGCCGGCACACGCGGCGCGGTGAGCTGACGCAGCAGGACGACCCAACAAAGGGAGACAAGCAGACACAGAAAAATGCACAGCAAATGGACACAGCGAGCACAAGCAGCAAGGGGGGATAAATAAGTAAGTAAGTAAGTAAATAAATAAATAAAATCTTAAAAAAAAAAAAAAAAGTTAAGGGGGAGTGGATATAGCTCAAGCGGTTGAGCGCCTGCTTCCCACATGGGAGGTCCCAGGTTTGGTCCTCAGTGCCTCCTAAAAACAAACAAAAAAAACAACAACAAGCAAACAAATGAAAAAACCAACTCAGGAGCTGATGTGGCTCAGTGGTTGAGCACTGGCTTCCCACATACAAGGTCCCAGGTTCAATCCTGAGTTCTGGTACCTCAAAAAACAAACAAACAAAAAACAAAAAAAGTTAAGGATCTTGAGATGTCAATGAAGAGAGGACACAGAGACCAACAGAGAAAGGTCGTGGGAAGATGGAGGCAGAGACTACAGTGATATGTCCACAAGCCAAGGAATGCTGAAAATTGCCAGGAGGCATCAGAACTAAGAAAGAGGCATGTAATGGATTCTTTCTCAGAGTCTCCAGAAAGAACAAACCCTGATGACACCTTGATTTTGTACATATGGCCTCCAGAATCTGTGAAAGAATAAATTTCTATTGCTTTAAGATACCAAGTTTGTGGTGATTTGTTACAGAAGCCCTACAAAACTAATACATTAAGTTTTGGGGTGGATTAAAAATAAATGGTGTTTCTGGAAAGATGTCAGATTAGACACACAGGACTAAATTAGAGCTGTTTTCTCTCCCAGAAAAACAGCTAAAGGAGAGGCAGAAACAGCCTGGTAAAACATGTTCTAGGGTTTAGGATACCAGGGAAAGACTGGATACCACCCAGAAGAGAAAGGGATGCAAGAAAAGAATCGGGACAGAAAGACTATGAGTAGAAGCTGCAGCTGCAGGCACCATTCCCCCACCCTTGGAGCATACAGTTTTGAATTCTCTGGCCTCTGGTCAACAGCTATGGACAGAGGGGGCTGCAGGGTTCTAACTCCGTAGGAAACGGGAGATAGAGGGACAAAGCCTAAGGCTGACTCAGCTTCTGGCCAACAAACTTGGTCTGCTGTGTCCCATGAGTCCTTCCAGGTGGGTGGGGCTGCACCACTGTTTGCCTTGGAAGCCAGCCGGGACTAAAGAGATACAACCCCCTCAAACACCCTCCTTACTAAGTGGGACTGGTTGCTGAGGATGCAAAGGGGAGTGGAATTATTCCTACCCAGAGGGGCTGCTGGCAAGGGTTGCAGAACAGCCTCAGAGAAAGCTTGATTTACAGCCTTGGAGAAAGTTTGATTTGTGAAGCTCAGAACAGCCTTAAGGCAGGATCCTCTGACACATTGTTGCTGTCAGTGTTACAACAAACACACCTGGACCTGGGTTTAAACTGAAAAGGCTGCCTAAGAGTGCCATCTGCTGGCTGACAAAGGAAGTGAGGAAATTAAAAGTAAATAGTGAGACGTTTTCCAGCTTTACAGCCTCCCTCCCCAAGTCTCTTGGAAACGGGTCTGCAACCCATTCTGTGTCTGTTCGTTGTGTGCTCATCTTCTTTTTTTTAGAAGGTGCCAGAAACCAAACCCGGGATATCCCATGTGGGAGGGAGGTGCCCAATTGCTTGAGCCACCTCCGCTCCCTGCTTGTTGGGACTCTCATTATGTTTTCCTCCTTGTGTCTCTTCGATGCATCAGCTTGCCGCCTTGCTTATCTTCTTTAGGAGGCACCGGGAACCGAACCTGGGATCTCCCATGTGGTAGGTGGGCACCCAGCTGCTTGAGCTACATCTGCTTCTCCCTAAAGCATTATATGTTAATGTCAATAACATTTTTTAATAAAAAACGATTTTTTCCAAAATAAAAAAATATATATATTGAGAAGAGTAGATTGTTTTACATTTTTGTAAATCTCTAAACTAGCTGGCTTAATAAATGATAGATGGATTCTTATATATGTTTTTGTACTCAAACCTGTTCAATTTATTGTTTAGGAAGAAGCATATGATGAAAATCTGGCTTTATCCAGATATGTAGTTGGAAACGGAGAAGTATTTTAATAGCCTTTTCTGATAATTGTTGTATCAAAGAAAAATAGCCATATCAATATTCAATAAGTGATAGTTTCTAAAAGATTAATTTTAATGTGGAATATGAAAACAGATTGACAAGCTTTTAATACTTTGTAAATGCATGAGAGAATGAGAGTGAAAAAGATAATTAAGGTCTTAGAATTAAAACCTGATTCTTCTATACAAAAATTTATTTTTATTTTTTGTTTTTGTTTACAGCAAGGTGAGACTCCCTATTGCCACTACCTTTTTAACACCAAATTTGGAGATTTGGTCTATTAGGCTTATAAACTAGTAAATACACAGAAATGTCTATGTTTCACATAACGAATATTATTATAGATTAATGGTAGCTTTAGAAAGGGAATGTTTTTTGTGGAGGATAAGGCAAAATTGTCTCTCAAAAATGAGGGAGGGTTTAAGACATTCCCAGATAAACAAAAGTCCAGGGAATTTAATAACACTAGTCTGGCCCTACAAGTTATGCTAAAGAGAGTATGGAAGGTTGAAAGGAAAGGACAAAAAGTGAATGTTAATTGAGTAACTCCTTTAAATGAATCTGTGGGTTAGCCACATAAGGACCAACTAGTTTAACATGTGCATATGAAAAATTATGCATTCAGTCTACAGATAATGCTGGACAAGTATTTGAACTTGCGTACTTCCTACAACAAGGCCCAGACCACTCAATACTTCCAAGGGCAACAAATGTCAAAGTTGCCCTCTGGCAACATGATTTTAAGTTACCAGTCTCAATGGAGGTACAAATAGATGGCTAAAGCTTTTGAATCTGTTAATTTAAATTATTCATATTTTCTTTCCACAAGCTTTAAAGTTTATGGAATAAGCAATTCTCAGTTATGTGACTTTTGGAGCCATGTTTTCAAATTATTAAGCAAGGCAAGTCCCCCTCGCCCCCTCCCAGGACATTTGGCAATGTTTGGAGACATTTTTGGTTGTCACAACTGGGGGGAAAGGGAGCCGGAGATGCTGCTAAACATCATACAATGCAGGACCTGTATCTGTATCTGGCCCAAGATGTCAATAGTGCTAAGGTTCAGAAATTCTACTATTGAGCATAAGGAACCATAGACAGAAAAAGGCCAAAAAAAGGCCAAAAAGTAGGTGGCCTAGCTGCTGCTTTCATTATTTATTTATTTATTTATTTATTTATTTATTTATTTATTTATTTATTTTGCTGATTACAAATCGTTCTTATTTATTGAATTATTTATTTCTTATTTCAGAAAAACGATGATTTCAAAAAGCAAAATCTAAAATGGGAAATTAGTTATTTTTCCATGACTTACATTTAAAAAACTCAATAGGTTTTCTAAAAGTAAACTGAGTTACCTTCAAAATAACTGCACCAGAGTTTATGCACTAAAATTTTAATCAGCTACCAACTCTGTATAAAACCAAAATAATTATAGCACTTGGTTACCCCTAAATAATTATTGAATGACCAATTTGAACACTTTAAACAAGCTGAAAAATTATTTATATTAAAATATCTGAAGAAAAGAAAATTTTCTATATAACGTCATGTTTTACTCTAGTATGAATTTAAATTAAAAAACCTGAAATAATTCTAGCTGAGCTAAGGTTTTGGGAAGTTATTTCTAGCTGAATTTCATATTCCTCTAACTAAACTTCAGTTTTCCAATAAAGCAATTCCTTTATTAAAAAAAAAAAAATATGTTGGGGTGTAAACTTAAGAAAAGAAACTTATATCTGAGTAATTGGGCCACAAACTTAACCAGGGAAGTTACATAACTAAACCTAGCCTCTTAAAAATGGCACCTTAATAATGGGTTTTCTTTGACTTCTGGCACATCTCTGCTAATGCTATATGCCCCCAATCCCACATCCACATCAAGTCAGGCCAAGAAACAGCCAGCATCTGAATGAAGCTCAAAAGTCACTGTTTTGCAATGTTTCTTTCCATCTTTCTTCAATGTTACTTCCTTTTGTCCATGTCTGAAGCCTGGATTCTCTTTTCATGCTCTGATGAGCCCTCTGCCTTTCCTTTCCTTTCCCAGAAGAGCTGATCTCAGAGCTGTATACACTTTTAGAAGAGCAATTTGTAATCTGCAACAACTACTAGCCAAATTTCGACTCTGGTTCCTTACAATCTATCTGTTCTGTTTTGCCGGTGCCAATCAATGACCAAGTGCTAACAGCATTCCAGAAGAAAGATCTCCTGTCTAGAAAAGGGGAAACTTAGATGGCAATCACCGCTTATTCTTTAGTCACTAATCAAACATTTATTAAGCACCTACTCTGTGCCTGGCACCAGAGTTACTGTAGTTTTCTGCCATTAATTTTTCTCTGAAGATATACAAGAAAAGTTAACTTATATCACCTATAAAAAGGAAATTAAGATCAACTGTTCGACTTAATGGATTTTAATTTTTTATTGTTTTGGTTGTTTTTTTTAATGGAAAAATTCAAACGGAAAAAAATATATAAAATGAGGAATAATTTTCTTTATTGTCCTTATACCCAAAAGCAATAAACATTCTTTTGTTTCCTGTGACTCTTTCCCTCAAAATTTAGTAGCCATTTAAGTATATATAAATATCCTTCAAAAATTTTATATAATGGAAACATATTATACATTTTTCTCTGCACCTGGCTTTCTTTGCTTAATACATCTTAGAGAGCTTCCCATATTAGGACATATATTATACCATATTCCTTTTTAGTGTCCTTATAACAATGAATGTATCATAATTTATCCTGTCCCCTATTGTTGGATAACATGGGCTACAGGAAGTATAGAGAGATGGAAAAAATTAATAAATGTTTAGGTATTAAAATCAAAATGACTTGGTGACTGAAAGCGGTAGGCAATGGAGGGGCCAAAATGACTCCCAGGTTTCTGGTTTGAACATTAGGTGGTGCTATTTACTAAAATATAAAACAGTGACAAAGCAAGACTGTGGAAGACACAGTTAAAAGAAGCTTGTGGGATATTCAAATGGAAATGAATTAGACCTAAAATGTCTGGAGATCAGGAGAGTGGCTTAGTCCGCATATATAAATTCAAGATTTTAGTATATGGGTATGGTGGCAGACCCATAGATAGCCTATGGGTATGGAAACATATGGAACAGATGAGATCAGTTGGAAATAATTCATAGTGTGAGAAGACAAGAGGACCTTAAGAGTGACCAAGATTTAAAAAAAAGTAGAATCAAAGCTGGAAAATAACAGTAACACCAAAAATTAATTAACATTTATTGAGTCATTATATGCTAGATATCAAATTAAGCATGTTTTATACTACCTCATTTATCGTAACAACCCTCTACAGATGAGGAAATTAAGGCAGATAGAGGTTAAACAATGAACCCAAGGTCACTCAGTACAACATGAACTCAGCTTGTCTGATTTCAAAGACTACACTCATAACATAGAATTGCCTCTCTGAGGAATAGAGAGCTCTAAAAAGTACAAGTCTTCAAGTTTATCTTATATATCAGATTTTGTATACTATAAGGTTCAAAATGCTGACTCCTGCTTGGTACAATTTTTTAATTCAATCATATTTTTTTTTTGTCTTTCTTTCAAACTGTCTTCCTCTCAAATTGTAAATTGTACCCCTGCCACTGGTGGCTTTAATACAAGCTGTGGCATCTTGAATTTGGGAACACAAATCAGAATTTTCTTTTGAATATATTTGAGAGAGAGGCAAGGCCTCTAAGCCTTCATGGAATTGGTGCTATTAAGATCCACAGGCCCCATGAATTTTCTGTTTACTTATCTTAAGGATTTAAAGCTAAATTTATTAGCCTAGGATTAACATAAAGAAGCAAATGGGAATAAATTCAGCTAGAAATCAGAGAAAATTTTTCTGGTATAAAAATCAAAGAACAAAAATAATCAAAAGGCAGTGAATTACCAATTGAGAAATTTACCTACCAAGGTAGAAGGACATAGCAGGCACCAACAGGAATAGGGTCATGCAAACAAAGTTTAACAAAGTAAAGCTTGTTATTCCAGTGCTAGAGTTTCCCACAGGCTATGGGGTCCAAAAGTGTTGGGCATCTGGACAGGGCTCTTGACCTGCTCCCACTGCCCATTTCTCAGGTTACAAAAGCTTTTTCCTCTGGTTTAGAGATGTCAGTGGAGCCCGCTAATTCTGCTTACTACTACCAGGTGTACTATTTTTCCTCATCTGTTTGGTTGACTCCCTCCCCACCAATTTCCCCTCAAACAAAAGTAGCACCAAACAATAAATGAATACCCAGGCTGTGCTGAGCACCATTCTGGGTATTAGTATGTACTAACTCATCTCATCTTTGCAGTAACCTTCTGAGGCAGTGCTCATTTTAGATATGAGGACACTAAGGCACAGAGAGACCAAGTAGCTTGTCCAAGGTCACAGGGATAGTAAATGATAGAGCCAGGATTTGAATCTAGGCAGTCAAATAGGGCCAGTACGGTTATCTACTCAACTATAGTGCAAATAATTTAGAGTAAATAAGTTCACTAACTTGGTCTTATGTAATATTTTGTATTAGTTATATTTTTAAACCAGAATTGGCCTTGCAGCTTTAAAATTAATGGTTTAAAAGTCAGAAAATTCAAAGTGGCTCAGCATAATTCTCTGGATTTTTGCTTCAAATGAGCTATAATTTATATTTAAGAATTTAATAAGAACATTTGCTTCAGGTTACACAAGGCTAGAAATCACTTTGAAAGAATCCTGGGGAAGAAATACACAGGACTCTCTTCTCCTCCAGAAAAATAGCTAGAAGATCGGCTGAAACGGCCTGGAAAAAGATCTTCTAGGGTTTAGGACCCCAGGTGAAGGCAGGACACATCCCAGAAGAGAGAGGGACAAAGGAGGGGAACTGCAACAGCAAAACCCAAACACTCTCGGACCAGGCATTGAACTGAGAGGGCTGCCAAAGAACGCCATCTGCTGGCAGAACAGGAAGTGCGTGTGAGAAAATTAAAAGTAAGAGAGGCTTTTTCTGGCCTTTAGAGTCTCCCACCCCAAGGCCCTAGGAAGCAGGTCTGCAACCCATTACTGGGTCCAGGGCCCAGTTTTGAGCAACTAACAGGGACAATCCTAACAATCCAGGTTGAATCAAGAATTAAAGAGCAGCAGTAACATACAGCCTTCCATCACTAAATCCCTATGAAAAAGAAATAGAGCATCTAAGTAAACTACCATCCTAATCAGATGCCTAGACATCAGCAAAAAATTATGAGCCATACTAAGAAAATGGAAGACATGTTCTAAGAAAAAGAATATATCAAAGTCCCAGAAGAGACTCAGGATTTGAGACAACTAATTAACGAGATGCACAAAAATTTCCAAAATCAAATTAATGAGTTGAAAGACAATATGGCTAAAGAAATAAATGACATTAAGAAGGCATTGAGCATTGTGAATATTCTCGCTGTCCTGATTTTGTGATAACTAGGGTAGGCTAAACATTCGCTATATTAGAAACCATGCATGTGTCCCCAGACTTAGTTTTTCTCCCTAGGTCTGGTTTTTGGAATGCTGGTGATAAACTAAGCCTGATTTATTATATGACCATCCTGTATGGGAAAAGACTGTAACTTTGGGTATCTTTGGTCAACCTTAAGAGCAGGGGGACAGATGTGGCTTGAGTGGTTGGGCATCCACCTCCCATATGGAGGGACCTGGGTTCGGTCCCTGGGACCTCCCGGTAAAAATACAAAAAAGAAAAATATAGAAAGTGCATGGGCCACCAGGCCCCATAAGCCATGCAGCAAGATGATGACATAACAGAAGAGTGACACAAGGGAGAGCCAAGATGAGACGTACCAAAAACCCAGGAACTAAGGTGGCGCAGGTGGTAGGAAGCCTCTCTCCCACATCGGAGGTTCTGAGAATCGAAGGAGAAGCATGAGAAGAGAGGGCAGGAAATGGACACAGAGTTGCCCAGCGAATGGACACAGAAACAGTAAAAATGGGGGTGGTGGTCGTGGGGTGTAAAATGCATAAAAGTAAGTAAATAAATAAATAAATCCTTAAAAAAATGTACAGGGGAGGAAGATATGAACTATAGTTGGTAGTAATACATTGACAATGCTCTTTCATGATTTGTTAACAAATGTTTCACAACAATGCAGGGTGTTTGTGGGGAGGTGATGTGTGGGAGCCCTGTATGATGTTACGCATGTTTGTCTTGTAAGTTCACGATGTTTACTGAACACTTATAGTTTATGTATGTTCATGTATGAATGATATACTTCAATAAATTGTTTTTTAAAAAAAGGCATTGAGCAAGCACAAAGAAGAATTTCAAATTCTGAACAGAAAAGTAACAGAGCTCATGGGAGAATGAAAGACACAATAGATGAGATAAAAAACACATTAGGGGTCGGATGTGGCTCAACTGGTTGGGCGTCCGTCTCCCATATGGAGGGACCCGGGTTCGATCCCTGGGACCTCCCGGTAAAAAACAAACAAACAAACAAACAAACAAAAAAACACATTAGAAGCATATAAGAGCAGACTCGAAATGACAGAAGAAAGAATAAGTGATACCAAAGACTGAAAAGCCAAAATTGATGAGAGAAAAGAGTGGAAAAAATTCAGCAGGGGCTCAGGTAGTGAAAAAGAGAAAATGCTGAGAGCAGCAAGAGAGAAGCAAATCATCACATCCAACGGATGCCCAGTAAGACTTAGCTCAGATTTCTCATCAGAAACCATGGAGGTGAGAAGACAGTGTTATGATACAATTAGGATACTGAAAGAGAAAAACTGCCAGCCAAGAATTCTTTATCCAGCAAAACTGTGTCTTTAATATGAAGCAGAGTATAAAATATTCACAAACAAACAGAAACTAAGGGAGTTCGTCAAAAAGAATCCACCTTTGCAAGAAATATTAAAGGAAGATTTAGAGGCTGGAAAAAAAAAAAAAAAAAAAGACAGGAGAGAGGTTTGAAGAAGAGTAAAGAAGAAAGAATAGCAGAAAGGATAACCAAAAGAGTAAAAAGACAGACAAAAATAGGATACGACATATGAAAACCAAAGAATAACATGATGGAAGTAAATAGTGCATTTATAGTAATATCATTGAATGGATTAACCCCCCCCCCCAATCAAAAGATATAGGCTGACAGAATGGATAAAAAAACATGCGCCATCATATGCTGCTTACAGGAGACTCACCTTAGACCCAGGGATACAAAATGGCTGAAAGTGAAAGGCTAGAAAAAGCTACTCCATGCAAATAGTAACCAAAAAAGAACAGGGGTAGCTATACTTATATCGGACAAGACAGACTTTATTTTTATTATTATTATTTTTTAACAAAAAATTTATTACCAAAATACAATATTAAAATCAACACATGACAAACTCCTGTAAAGCAAAATAAATTATTCTAACATTGTACAGTATTTCCAAAGGTAGTTAAATAAGCGCTATAGACCTTGCTTCACTGTTTGTTCTGAACAGATACACTGTTCTACCATGTGATGGTTAGGCTAATGTGTCAACTCGGCCAAGTAGTTGTGTCCAGGTGTTTGTTCCAGCAAGCACTGGGCTAATTGTAATACAAGAGCATTTATTGACTTCAATCACCAGTGAGTTTACTGCGTGGATGGCTGATTACATCTGCATCAATCAGGGAGATTACATTATCAATGGGTGGTGCTTTAACCCAATCAGTTGAATGACTTAAAAGTGGAAGTGATTTCAACATTCAGGGAGAATTTCCCAGCTCGTCGTTGGACAGGCAACTTCTCCCAGAGACTCATCAACGACCTTTCATCGGGCTTTCATCGGAGCCCCTGGTTTGCAGCTTGCCTGAGGAACCTGGACTTGTGAGTCCCCACGGTCGCGTGAGAGACTCTTTTAGAGTTCCATATTATTCACAGATATCTCCTGCTGATTCTGTTTCCCGAGAGAACCCTGACTAATACATACCATGAACACAATCCTAGAGTTTTAGGCTTTAAGGTATGCAGCTCAATGTGCAGGATAATTTTACAAAATGCAAATCATCCTATTTTAATAAGATACAGTATCAGAATTAACTGTAGTCTTTACATGTCAGTGTTCCAAAAGTTTTTATACTTTGGCTATAGAAGCAAAGCCATAGTGTTACACAATACTTATTTCTTAAAATACAAGTATTCATGTCCATGAATATCAAACTCAAATATCTATTAAATATATTTTATAGAACATTACTTAGAGCACCTTGCTGTACAGTAAAAAAAAATTAAATAAGTGTCTGTGAAAACCAAAGATACAATAAGTTTCAATAGAGAAGCCTGCTTGTCTTTGCCAAGCCAAACACACTGTGGGAAGATACAATGTAAACATGGGTGCCCACCATTTGCTTTGTGAGAAAAGACAGAAAATAATAACAGAAGCCACCGACAGCTACCTGGAACAGGGTGAACAACCTAAAACAAAGGCTTCAGTCACTGTTACAACATTGCACTGGCTGGCCACAGAATTTAAAGTCTACGGGCCAAATGGAATATAGGTATGGTACTGTTGGAACACAGGGGACACCAATCCTATTCCAGATTACCAGAGAAAGGGAAAAAATGATAAAGCCCTGAAAAGTATTATTTATAATGATCAGAATACATCATCTTCCCTCCCCTCTCCCTACCTTTGCTTTATCAAGTAAGTTTCTTTTAAAAACGATTTTCACTATCAAATCGCAGAATTCTAAGGGTTCAGAGTGGAAAACAAACCTATGAGTTTTGGGACAAGACAGACTTTAAATGCAAAAGCTCTGAACCCTTAGAGCTCTTCAACGACTCTACAACCAATTACTGGGTCCAGTGCCCAGTTTTGAGCAACCAGCAGAACAACCCTAACAATCAAGGTTGAGCCAAAAATCAAAGAGCTGTGGTAACTCACAGCCTCCTGCCACTAAAACCCCATAAAAGAGAAAGAGAGAGCATCTAAGTAAAATACAAACTAACCAGATGCCTAAGCACCAGCAAAAAATTACGAGCCATACTAAGAAAATAGAAGACATGGCCCAAGAAAAGGAATACAGCAAAGTCCCAGAAGAGATGCAGAATTTGAGAGAACTAATCAGTGAGATGAGCACAAATTTCCAAAATCAAATTAATGAGATGATAGAGAATATAGTTAAAGAGATAAATGACATCAAGAAGACATTGAGCGAACGAAAAGAAGAATTTGAAATCCTGAACAGAAAAGTTAACAGAGTTCATGGGAATGAAAGACACAATAGGTGAAGTCAAAAATACATTTGAGGCAAACAACAGCAGACTCGAAATGATAGAAGAAAGAATAAGTGATACCGAAGACAGTGCAGTTAAAATTGAAGAGAGAAAAGAATGGAAAAAATTGAGCAGGAGCTCAGAGAGTTGAACAACAACACAAAACACAAGAACATACGTGTCATGGGAGTTCCAGAAGGGGAAGAGAAAGGAAAAGGGGCAGAAAGAGTATTTGAGGAAATAATAGCTGAAAATTTCCCAACTCTCACGAAAGAAATGAACTTACATGTCCAAGAAGCACACCATACCCCAATGAGAATAAATCCAAATAGACCTAAGCCAAGACACATATTATTCAGAATGTCAAATGTAAAAGATAGAGAAAATTCTCAGAGCATCAAGAGAGAAGAAGCAAATGATCACGTACAAAGGACGTCCAGAAAGACTTAGTGCAGATTTCTCTTCGGAAACCATGGAGGCGAGAAGACAGTGGTATGATACAATTAGGAAACTGAAAGAGAAAAACTGCCAGCCGAGAATTCTTTATCCAGCAAAACTGTCCTTCAAATATGAAGGTGAATATAAAGTATTCACAAACAAACAGAAACTAAGAGAGTTTGCAAAAAAGAATCCAACTTTGCAGGAAATATTAAAGGAAGCCTTAGAACCTGAAAGAAAAAGACAGGAGAGAGAGGCTTGGAGGAGAGTATAGGAGAAAGAAAAGCAGAAAGGATAACCAAAAGAGTAAAAAGAGAGACAAAAATAAGATGACATATGAAAACCAAAGAATAAAATGGAGGAGGTAAATAGTGCATTTTCAGTAATATCATTGAATGTGAATGGATTAAATTCCCCAATCAAAAGATACAGGTTGACAGAATGGATAAAAAAACATGAGCCATCCATATGCTGCTGACAAGAAACTCACCTCAGACCCAGGGATACAAACCGGCTGAAAGTAAAAGGTTGGAAAAAGATACTCCACGCGAATAGTAAACAGAAAAGAGCAGGGGTAGTTATACCAATATCAGACAAAACAGACTTCAAATGCAAAAAAGTGATAGATAAGAGATGCGGAAGGCCATTATATATTAATAAAAGGGACGATCCTCCAGGAAGATATAACAGTCATAAATATCTACGCACCTAACCAGGGTGCCCCAAAATATATGAGACAAACTCTGGCAAAACTGAAGGGAGAAATAGACATTTCTACAATAATCGTCGGAGACTTCAACACCGCTCTCACATCATTAGATAGAACAACTAGACAGAAGATCAACAAGGAAACAGAGAACTTGAACAATATGATAAACAAGTTAGACCTAACAGACATATACAGAACACTGCATCCAAACTCAGCGGGTTATACATTCTTCTCAAGTGCCCATGGATCTTTCTCCAGGATAGACCACATGTTAGGTCACAATACAGCTCTCAATAAATATAAATAGATTGAATTATACAAAGCACCTTCTCAGATCATAATGGAATGAAACTAGAAATCAATAACAGACAGGAAAAAAGTAAATTTGCAAATGTGTGGAGACTGAATAACACACTCCTAAATATTCGGTGGGTCAAAGAAGAAATTGCAAGTGAAATCAGTAAATATATTGAGACAAATGAAAATGAGAACACAATGTATCAAAAGTTATGGGATACAGCGAAGGCAGTATTGAGAGGGAAATTTATAGCCCTAAATGCCTATAGTAAAAAACAAGAAAGAGCTAAACTCAAAGATTTAACTGAACAACTTGAGAAACTAGAAAAAGAACAGCAAACCAATCCCAAAGCAAGCAGAAGGAAAGAAATAATAAAGATTAGAGCAGAAATAAATGAAAATGAGAACAGAAAAACAATAGAGAAAATCAACAAAACCCAAACCTGGTTCTTTGAGAAGATCAATAAAATTGACAAACCCCTCACTAGACTAACAAAGAAAAAAAGAGAGAAGATGCAAATAAATACAATCAGAAATGAAAGGGGGGAAATTACAAATGACCCCACAGAAATAAAAAGAATCATAAGAGTATATTATGAGAAACTATATGCCAACAAACTAGACAACCTGGATGAAATGGACAAATTTCTAGAAATTCATAACCAACCTACACTGACACAACAAGAAATACAAGAACTTAACAAACCAATCTTAAGGAGATTGAATCCGTCATCAAAAATCTCCCAGCAAAGAAAAGTCCAGGACCAGATGGCTTCACAGGTGAATTCTATCAGGCATTTCTAAAAGAATTAACACCAATCCTGTTTAAACTCTTCCAAAAAATTGAAGAGGACGGAAAATTACCCAACACATTTTATGAAGTCAACATCACACTAATACCAAAGCCAGATAAAGATTCTACAAGAAAAGAAAATTACAGACCAATCTCTCTAATGAACATAGATGCAAAAATTCTCAACAAAATACTTGCAAATCGAATCCAACAGCATATCAAAAGACTTATACATCACGACCAAGTGGGATTTATTCCTGGTATGCAAGGCTGGTTCAACATAAGAAAATCAATAAACACAATAAATCACATGAACAAATCAAAGGGGAAAAAAACTACAAGATAATCTCAATTGAGGCAGAAAAGACATTCAACAAAATCCAGCATCTTTTTCTTGATAAAAACACTTCAAAAGATAGGAATAGAAGGAAAATTCCTCAATATGATAAAAGGCATATATGAAAAACACACAGCCAACATCATACTCAATGGGGAAAGGCTAATCTTTCCCTCTAAGATCGGGAACAAGACAAGGATGCCCACTGTCAGCAATGTTATTCAACATTGTACTAGAAGTTCTAGCTACAGCAATTAGACAAGGTAAAAAAAATTAAAGGCATGTAAATAGGAAAAGAGGGAGTAAAACTCTATTTGTGGATGACATGAGCCTATATTTAGAAAATTCTGAAATGTCTATGACAAAGCTACTTGAACTAATAAATGAGTTCACCAAAGTGGCAGGATACAAGATCAACACACAAAAATCAGTAATGTTTTTGTACACTATTACTGATCAATCTGAGGAGGAATTCAGGGAAAAAATTCCATTTACAATAGCAACAAAAATACTAAAGTACCTAGGAATCTATTTAATCAAAGAAGTACAGGAGCTATATGCAGAAAACTACAAAGAAATTACACACACACACAAAATCAATGAAGACCTAAACAAATGGAAAAACATTGTGTGTTCATGGACTGTCAGACTAAATATCATGAAGAGGTTAGTCCTACACAAACTGATTTATAGATTCAATGCAATACCAATCAAAATTCTAACAGCCTAATTTACAGGAATAGAAAAGGCAATTACCAAATTCATTTGGAAGGAAAAGTGTACCTGAAAAGCCAAAATCATTCTAAAAAAGAAGAGCAACGTGGGAGGAATTTCACTGCCTGACCTTGAAACATATTACAAAGCTACAGTGCTCAAAACAGCATGGTACTGGCATAAAGATAAACACATCGATCAGTGGAATTGAATTGTGAGTCCAGAAATAAACCCTCACCTCTACAGTCAACTGGTTTTTGACAAACTACGTTAACGGGACAAAACAGTCTCTTCAGCAAATGGTACTGTGAGAACCGGATATCTATAATCAAAAGAATGAAAGAGGACCCCTATCTCACTCCCTATACCAGAATCAACCCAAAATGGATCAAAGAGCTACGTATAAAAGCCAGGACCATAAAATTACTAGAAAAAAATGTACGGAAACATCTTAATGACCTTGTGGTAAGTGGTGGTTTCTTGGCCTTATACCCAAAGCACATACAACAAAAGGAAAAATAGATAAATGCGACCTCCTCAAAATTTAACACTTTTGCATCTCACAGGACTTTGTCAAAAGGGTGAAAGGGCAGCTGAGTCAATGGGAGGAAATAGGGGAAGTGGCTGTGGCTCAACTGGTTGGCTCCTGTTTACCATATGGGAGGCCCTGAGTTCGGTTCCTGGAGCCTCCTGGTGAAGGCAAGCTGGCCCACGCGGTGCGGTGAGCTGGCGCAGCAAAATGACGCAACAAAAGAGGGACAAGCAGACACAGAAAAACACAAAGCACATAGACACAGCGAGCAGAAGCAGCAAGGAGGGGACAAATAAATAAAAATAAATCTTAAAAAAAAAAAATAATAGGAAATATTTGGAGATCACCTGTCTGATAAGGGTTTAATATCCATGATATATAAAGAGATGTTACAGGGGAGCAGATGTGGTTCAAGCTGTTGAGTGCCCGCCTCCCACACAGGAGGTCCTGGGGTAAGTTCCCAGTGCCTCCTGAAAAAAAAAAACAACAACAAAAAAAACAGAAAACCAAACAACAATCAAAACAAATGAAAAAAAGAATAAACCAACTCAGGGGAGCCGATGTGGCTCAGTGGTTGAGCGCTGGCTTCTCACACACAAGGTCTTAGGTTCAATTCTAGGCCCCCGGTACATTAAAAAAAAAAAAAAAAAAAAAAGAGAGAGATGCTACAACTCAAAGACAAACAACCCAATTAAAAAATGGGCAAAACAAACAAACAAACAAACAAAATAAACCACATGAAAAAATGTTCAAATTCGCTAATGATTAAGGATATGCAAATCAAAACTACAATGAGGTATCATTTCACACCTATCAGAATGGCCAGTATTAAGACAGAGAACTACAAGTGTTGGAGAGGATGTGGAGAGATAGGAACACTTCTTCACTGTTGGTGGGAATGCAGAATGGTACAGCCACTGTGGAGGACTGTTTGGCAGTTCCTAAAGAAGGTGAATATAGATAAGCCACATGACCCTGCAATACCACTACCAGGTATATACGCAGAAGAACTGAGAGCAGTGACATGAATAGACATCTGCACACTGATGTTCATAGTGGTATTATTCACGATTGCCAAAAGGTGGAAATCACCCAAGTGTCCATCTAATGATGAATAGATAAACAAATGATATATTCACATGATGGAATAGTATGCAGCTTAAGAAGAAATGAAGTCGTAAAGCATATGACAACAGGGATGAATCTGGAGGACATCATGTTGAGTGAAGCAAGCCAGACACTGTATGATTGCGCTCCTATGAACTAAATATATTGTGTAACATATTGTATGATTCCATTTAAATAAAATGTAAATATAAATCAATTTATAAAAATTTAAAAAAAAGAGAGAGAGAAGGTTAACAGAGAAGGCCCAGGTTTGAGAACCCAATAAAGAGCAGTACACACATTAAAAAAAAATACACACACACACACATACACACACACATATATATCGGGAGTATAAAAACAGTGTTACTCTATTATTTCAAATTACTTCCAAGTCTAGCTCACTGGAATGTTTTCGTTTGTTTGTTTGTTTTAGATTCTGGGGGCCAGGGATTGAATCCCAGGACCTCATACGTGGGAAGCCGGCGCTCAACCACTGAGCCACAGCAGCTTCCCTGAGTTGGTATTTTTTTTTTTTTTTCATTTGTTTTGCTTGTTGTTCATTTTTGTTTTTTCAGGAAGCAACAGGAACTGAACCTGGGACCTCCCATGTAGGAAGGGGGAGCGCAACAACTTAAGCCACATGCGCTCCCTCACCAGATTTTTAAAACAGCAGTTATGAAACTGTAGAAAATAAGGCCAACATATGATAGAACTAATTTCTTTAATTTACAATAAGCATGAAGAAATTGATAAGTAAAAGAATAAGCCCTTATAAATCAATAAAAAAGCCTAAATTTAAAAAATGGGCAAAAGGATATAAAGAGGTATCAAACGGCGAATATTCTCACTGTCCTGATTCTGTGATAATCAGGGTGGGCTAAACATTCGCTATATTAGAAACCATGCATGTGTCCCCAGACCTCGTTTTCCTCCCTAGGTCTGGTTTTTAGACTGCTGGTGATAAACCAAGCCTGATTTATTATATGTCCATCCTGTATGGGAAAAGACTATAACTCTAGGTATCTCTGGTCAACCTTAAGAGATATAGCAGGGGGCTATATCTGGTTGGCGTCCATCTCCCATATGGAGGGACCTGGGTTCGATCCCCGGGACCTCCTGGTAAAAATTTAAAAAATATATAGAAGGTGCGTGGGCCGCCAGGCCTGTGCGCGGGCGCACCACCAGTTCCCGCGAGCCACACAGCAAGATGATGACATAATAGGAGAGTGACACAAGGGAGAGGCAAGATGAGACGCACCGAAAAACCAGCAACTAAGGTTGCGCGGGCAGGATGCCTCTCTCCTACATCAGAGATTCCAAGGATTGAATCCCAGTGAAGACAGGAGGAGAAGGATGAGAAGAGAGGGCAGAAAATGGACACAGAGTTGCCCAGCGAATGGACACAGAAACAGCAAAAATGGGGGGGAGGGGGAAGGGG